>JAQQZY010000009.1:20688455-20703681 GCA_030068375.1 Ostorhinchus rueppellii | reverse complement strand
TCTGTCTGTCTGTCTGTCTGTGTACAAAATAACTCAAAAAGTTATGGACGGATTTTGATGAAATTTTCAGGATAGCTCCATCCTGTAGTTTTAAGTTTAAAGGTGTGGTGTGTTTTTATTTTTTTTAAGTTGCAGCAATACTGGTCTTTATCTGCTTCTGAAGTTCTGAAAATGAAAGATATCAAGCTTCAAAAAGCGCCAACACCTTCCCCAGCTAGATCAGCTTTTACACCTAAGAGACAAAGGTAAGATTATCTACTTATTGTAAATAAAGAAACTGAAAGTTCAAAGCTGGATAACTGCGTTACATGAGAATCTACTGAATGTGTCTCTTTACATTTTTGGTTCAAATCTGTCTTTTGGTCATATTTAAAGTAAAAAAAAGTTCACATATTTGAAGATTTCATAAATTGGAGATGACAAACAAAGCTCTAGTATTCAGTTTTATGATTGTATATATATTATCAGAGTATATAGAATTAGTGTTGACAGATTCTCCTCTTGACAGCTGCTCTCATGTCATGTGGGGTCCCACAAGGGTCAGTCCTTGGTCCCATCTTGTTCATCCTGAATCTGTTGGCCCCTGGTCATATATTCACTATTCCACCACTAGATCTGACCACTGTTAACTACCTTTTATATTTGTTGTTCTTTAGTTAAATAAATAGTGACATAGTGGAAGCTGTCATATGTTTGTTTTATTCTATTTCTTCACTTTTCTTTATCTTTGTTATTTTACGTTGCTGTTTTCTGTGATGATCTGTTCTTGCAAATATACTGGGTGGTGTTATCTGCAGGACTGACACAAGGCTCATTGTGTTTGATTAGACTCATGAAGAGGAGGAGATGTAAACCTCACAGTGGGTCCAGTGTTTCCACACTCAGCCTCGTGTCTCTAAAGAGTAATGGCTCCAGAGATCAGTTTATAACCTTCAGCGCTGAGCTCGGACCTTCAGCAGCAAAGTAAGATGAGATTTCTATTGAAACATTTTGTCTGGAGACATTTGTTGCTCACCCGTTTCTTGAACCGTATTGATCGTAACATGAATTGTTTCTCTGGAGGAATACTGCATGACATGATGTTGAAGAAAACAACATGACGAGGCTGTTCTAATTCAGATTGTTCTGCAAATTTAACATTCTACAACATTTACATTGTGTGGTATTATTTGCAGAACTGACACAAGGCTAATTATATTGTTTCATGTGTTTGATCAGATATCTGAAGAGGAAACATGAACCTGACAGTGGGTCTACAGCTTCCAGTCTGAGCTCCGTGTCTCTGAAGAGTGATAGATCCAGACAGTATCCTCCAAATTTCAGCGCTGAGCTCAGACCTTCAGGAGAAAAGTAGGATGATCCAAATGTGCCTTTTCAAAACTTGGGGGTTTTCAACATTATATTGTGACCTATGATTGAAGGTCGGACATTCCACCACAATGTATTTAATTCAGTATTGTTCTGATGGTCACCGTGTCAGGACAAATATAGACAATATGTCAGGTCATGATGTATTATTGTTCATTTTGGGTCCAGATGAGGCTAAATGCGCTTTTCTTAATTTCAACTTACAACAAGAAAAGCACTCGGAGAGCACAGACCTCCGCCAAGGTAGTGTTTTTACTTTCCTCCACTAGATGGCCCTGAACGACCTCATAGGCAGATCAGTGCCGTCATGCCCGATCTCCCAATGATAAAGAAACCTTTAAAAAATTCCTGGATCCAGACGGTGATCCCCATCACCACCAAAATTTAATCAGCTGTTCCTCGTCCCATTTCTAACAATTCCTGAAAATTGCATCCAAATCCGTTCAGAACTTTTCCAGTTATTTTGAACACAAACAAACAAACAAGCAGAGAAACGCAGGAAAGAACACAACCTCCTTGGCGGAGCTAATGAAGTTGAAAGAAAAATATGAAAAACGAATTTTGAACAATACACCATCTTCCAAATCATTATGCTAATGATACTTTTTTCAGATTTTCTTAAATAGTTTATGCAAATGCTAGTCTGTGTAATGAAGTTATTCACCATTTGAGTACAATTCAAGTTCTTATTGAACTAACTTTACAATAATAACTTTTTTTAAAATAAAAAACTCAAAATGCGCTGTTCCAAAATATTATGCACAACAGAGTTTCAGTGCATTTAAGGGGTGTAAGTAACTGATAATGGTCATTTGTTAAATTTGCAGCGTTCGGAGGTTATATTTATACATATTAAAAGCGATTTCAAACAAAAATATCTTAACAGGCTGTTAAGACCCGGCACTCTGGTGTGTTTTTCAGCCGCAGAGCGATCCTTTTTCTTTTCCATGTGTGAAACTCATGGCCTGCTTAATAATGCGGAACATCCATCTTAAGGAGTTTTCCTTCAATGGGGCTCACCCTGCAAACTAATTATCACAGGTGTCTGAGATGGGTGTCATGTGATCCAAAGAGCCCTGAGACACAAGACCATCCATGGGTTTAAATGAAAAACAAAAGAAATGTATGTTTTTGACACTTAAATCTATTTTGCATAATAATTTGGAAAATGGTGTATAACATTCACTATTATTTTTAATTAGATTTTTTTTTTTTTTTGCTCAAATCTGTCTTTTGATCAGATTAAAAATTCAGTTGTCTCATATTTGAAGATTTCATAAATTACAAATGAAAAAAAGCTCTAGTATTCAGTTTTATGATTGTGTGTATATATATTATCAGAGGATGTAGAATCACTGTTGACAGATTCTCCTCTTGACAGCTGCTCTGATGTCATGTGGGGTCCCACAAGGGTCAGTTCTTGGCTCTGTCTTGTTCATCCTGAATGTGTTGGCCCCTGGTCATGGTATTCACTATTTCACCACTGTATCTGACTACTGTTATGCAGATAACTGTGACTTCTATTTCTTGTTCTTTAGTTAAATAAATAGTGACATTGTGGAACCTGCCATATGTTTGTTTTATTCTATTTCTTCACTTTGTCTTTATCTTTCTTGTTTGACTGTGGTGTTGTAGTATTATTATTATTATTATTATTATTATGTATTGTAGCAACAACCACAGGAGTTGATAATCTGTAGGACTGACACAAGGCTAATTATATTTCATGTATTTCATGTGTTTGATCAGATATCTGAAGAGGAAACATGAACCTGACAGTGGGTCTACAGTGTCCACTCTGAGCTCCGTGTCTCTTAAGAGTGATAGCTCCAGAATACATCCTCCAGCTTTCAGCGCTGAGCTCAGACCTTCAGGAGAAAAGTAGGATGATCCAAATGTGCTTTTCTAAGACTTAGGGGTTTTCAACAATATGTCGTGACTTATGATTGAAGGTCGGACATTCCAGTTGTCCATTGTCAGTAGAAATATAAACAATACAACAATTTATGATACATTTTTGTAAATTTGGGCCCAGATGAGACTGAATAAATCTCTCTCAACTCAGTTTGCAAAAAAGTTGAAAGAAAAATGAAAGATATTTTCAAAACAAAACATTTATTTATTTATTTATTTATTTGGCTCAAGTAATTATTTTGGTCAATGGTTTCATATTGGATGATTTTAGAAATGACAAATGAAAAAAAGCTCTAGTATTCAGTTTTATGATTGTATATATATTATCAGAGTATATAGAATTAGTGTTGACAGATTCTCCTCTTGACAGCTGCTCTCATGTCATGTGGGGTCCCACAAGGGTCAGTCCTTGGTCCCATCTTGTTCATCCTGAATCTGTTGGCCCCTGGTCATATATTCACTATTCCACCACTAGATCTGACCACTGTTAACTACCTTTTATATTTGTTGTTCTTGCAAATATACTGGGTGGTGTTATCTGCAGGACTGACACAAGGCTCATTGTGTTTGATTAGACTCATGAAGAGGAGGAGATGTAAACCTCACAGTGGGTCCAGTGTTTCCACACTCAGCCTCGTGTCTCTAAAGAGTAATGGCTCCAGAGATCAGTTTATAACCTTCAGCGCTGAGCTCGGACCTTCAGCAGCAAAGTAAGATGAGATTTCTATTGAAACATTTTGTCTGGAGACATTTGTTACTCACCTGTTTCTTGAACCGCATTAATCGTAATATGAATTGTTTCTCTGGAGAAATACTGCATGACATGATGTTGAAGAAAACAATGGAACAAGGCTGTTCTAATTCTGATTGTTCTGTATATTTGATTACACTTTTTAAACCTTAGAGAGGGATTTCAACCTTTTATTGCAACCTCATATTCCAACACAGTGCATTTTTTTCAACTTTATTTTGACAGTTGGTAAAGAAAAGTGGGTAGAGAAGTAGACATTATAGCAATTCGGATACATTTTTGGTAAATTTGGGTCTCAAAGAGAAAATAAATTGCTTTTGTGATTGTGAGCCACTGATGTAAAGTGTTGATATACATTGGACAGGCCAAGGACGGATTTCATACACATAACATTTATAAAAGAATGTTAAATTATATTTATTGTTTTGGTTTAAGTCTTTCTTTGGTTCATATGTATGTTCTTCTTATGTTAATTTAACAAACCAAGATTCAAAATGTTACAAGAAAATGTAATCCATGGTGAAACATCTCAAGTATTAAACTGTATTCAACATTTTACACATACTCTTATTTTTGTCAGGATTAGAGACATGAAGACAATGAGATATAAACCTGACAGAGGATCCACTGCTTCCACAATCAGCCAAATTTGTCTTCTTAAATATACATGAAAGATTCCATGAATGGGTGTTCACACTGAACAACAACCGGAGAGAATGCTGTTTTACCATCAGATTCTCGTTCATAGAAGGGTTTAATACTTTTAATTTCTTCAACAATCACACTTCTGAGGTACACCTTTAGGACATGGGGACATGTTGTCCTTTTTTATGGGTCATGCATTTGTCTTTTAATTGTTGGTTTCTGATCTTTTATCATGTTCCTCATCTTTAATAGACTGTTTATTGTCTTTGACCTTAATCTTGTTTGCCAGCCCAGAGCCAATACTTGTAATTCCGAATTAGTTTTTATGATTCTGTTGTATATTTTGCATGTTGTACTGACATTCAAGACTGTCTTTATACTAATAGATGAAATCTGTTTATTTCCAAATTATTAAATGGAAGCTATCAACATTTATCAAACAAGTGTTGAATGGAAGAAAAAATAGCTATGTAAAATAACAAACTGTCATCAGCATACAGGGAGATACATAGAGTGATCTCACTGCATTTAGGTTAATAATGTCTGTTGAAGTCAGTTAAATATTTACTGGATTTAATTTTCCAACAAATTCTAATAATTTGCACATTTCTTTTAACATTTTTTTTTTTAGCCCTGAGACTACACTGAATGATCAACAGAACCTGGATATGAAGGTGGGCATTTTAAGTCATGAACACCGAGAAAACAATGAGTTTGATTTATGATATGAAAAATAAAAAGCATCATTGGCTTCTTTCAGGAGTTTGAAAAGACGTCACTGGCCCTTCTAAAACAGGCTCTGAAAGCCCCCCACCAGGCCCCCTGTGTGTCTGCTGAGGAGGATCAGCTGGTAAATGCTGACGGTGAAACAAAAGAAGCTTTCGTAAAAACCGCCCTACATGTTTTGAGGACCATGAAGAAGGATGGGCATGCTGACACACTTGAGAAAAGTAAGACTAAGGCTTTATATTCATTTTACTGCTTTTGGTCAGATGTTTGAGTGGAGGCAACCAGCTACTGGACAGTTTCACTGCTGCCACAGCGCTCTATGGTATGACCACTTCATGTGTTGGTAAAACAGAAAATACTTTTTTAATAGAGAAATTTATATTTACATTAATGCATTTGGGGCAACATGGTGGTGCATTGGGTAGCACCCGTGTCTCACAGGAAGAAGGTCTCAGGTTTGATTCCTGCCATCATTTGGATAGTGGGGTTATGTTGACTCTGACGGTCAACCAAAGAGAACCAGCCCGCTCAATCATATTAGCTTAATGTTAACACTAGAATGTTTGATCTTAGCGGTTATAACGAGTCGGTATTAGACACTGGGTTTATAGTGAACCGAAGAGCTCCCCCAGAAACAAATCACCCAACTCCTCCTGGATCTGTCATGATTATCAGGCTTTTAGTCCTATTGCACAACCTAGGGGCACATGAAATAATCTCGTTATTGATGTTGTATACCTCTGTGGTTTTAGGTCATTATGGAGAACTTGTCCTGTACCAGCGGGCGCAGAAATCATACCTGAAGATGAAAAATGAGCACTTCTTGGATGAGATGGTTACACACAAATGGCCAGTGCCATTAAGAAAGATTTACACAACAATTTACCTGACACAGGGAGTGAGTGAAGTCAACAAGGAGCATGAAATCCGGCAAATAGAGACAGCTTTTTATAAGCAGAAGCACTTGGAAACTCAGCTGATCAGCAGTAAGGATATTTTTAAACCCCTACCAAAAGAAGACAAAACTATTCGAACTGTGCTCACCATGGGAATAGCCGGCATTGGAAAAACCATACGGGTACAAAAGTTTATTTTAGACTGGTCCGAGGATGTCATCAACCAAGACATCCAGCTCCTCTTTGTCCTCTCTTTTAGGGAGCTGAATTTGCTGAAAAATGAAGAAAAAAGTCTGATGGATCTTCTTTGTGAAGTTTCTCCAGGGTTGAAAGAGTCTGGAATCAAAGACCTGACGACGTACAAGGTTCTGATCATACTGGACGGACTTGATGAGAGCAGGCTCCATCTGGATTTCAAGAGAGATAAGAGATGCAATGATGCTACACAGTCAACTTCAGTGGATGTGCTGCTGACGAGCCTCATCACTGGAAACCTTCTACCACATGCTAAACTGTGGATAACTACCCGACCTGTTGCATCCAGCAGCATCCCTCCACAGTACATCGACCGAGTGACTGAGATACGAGGTTTCAACAACTCGCAGAAAGAAGCCTACTTCAAGAGGAAAATTGAAGATGAGAGCCTAGCCAAAAGAGTCATTGCAAACATTAGATCAACAAGGAGCCTCCACATTATGTGCCATTTGCCGGTGTTCTGCTGGATTTCGTCACTTGTGCTGGGTGAAATGTGCACTAAAGCAGGAGGGGGGAAAATGCCAAAGACCCTCACACAGATGTACATTCACTTTATAGCACATCAGGTCTCACAGATGAACTGTAAGTACTCCAAAGAGCAAGAACCAGACTCACAAAGGAACAGTCAAGTGATTCTGTCCCTTGCAAAGTTGGCTTTTCAGCAGCTGGAGAAAGGAAACCTGATCTTCTATGAGGAGGATCTGAGAGACTGTGGCATTGATGTCCAAGAAGGCTCTGTCAACAGTGGAGTGTGCACTCAGGTCTTCAGGGAAGAGATCTGGAGGAATCAGAGGGTGTTCTGCTTTGTGCATCTTTCAGTCCAAGAGTTTCTTGCAGCTCTGCACGTCCATGTGATGTACAACATCAAAGGTGTGAACCTGATGAAAGAAAAATTCAACTTGAGGCCACAGAATGTGCTGATTTCCAGACTACACAAAGATGCAGTGGACAAGGCTACTGAAAATGAAAATGGCCACCTCGATCTGTTCCTGCGTTTTCTCCTCGGACTTTCTGTGGAGTCCAGTCAGACTCTGCTCAGAGGCCTGAACATACCAAACATGCCCACCGTGGAAAGTCATGAGGAAATCATCAGCTACATCAAGGAAAAAATCAGTCATTCTCGCAGAGCAGAGAGGTACATAAACCTCTTCCACTGTCTGAATGAGTTAAATGACCACTCTCTGATGGAGGAGATCCAGATTTACATGGACTCAGATGGTGAATCTGTCATGGACCAGTGCTCTCCAGCTCAGTGGGCTGCTCTGGTCTTCCTGTTGTTGACCTCACCTGACAAACCCAAGGAGATCCACCTCAAGAAGTACTCCAACACAGAAGATGGTCTTCACAGACTCTTACCAGCCATTAAGGCCTCCAGATCAGCAATGTGAGTTTCACTCATGGTTTTTATTTTTGATAAGCATCACTAAGCCCAGTTTAGACCAAAGATTCACAACTAGACCAAAGCCTTTTAAGATGTGGGGAAAGTTTGTCTCAGGTAATGGAGTAAACCGCCTTGCAAACATACTGTCCTTCCGTTTGTTCATCAGGTTGAACGACTGTAATCTGACTGCAGCCAGCTGTCAGGCTCTGTCGTCCACTCTCAGCTCAAGTTCTAATGACCTGAACCATTTAAATTTGAGCGACAACCATTTACAAGACGAAGGAATCGAGCTTCTCTGCACTGGTCTCCAGAGTCCAAACTGCAGATTGAAGACACTGAGGTGAGTCAGTGTTTCCAACAGAAATTAATCATCAAAATAATCACGGTTTGGAGCCTTCCCAGTGAACAGGAACATTTCAGACAGCTGAGACAGTTTTATAAATGTTGTAACCTTGTCTGGGTTTTACAAAACTATGCAACACTAGTTGCAAGGCTTTAAGTATTGCAGTATTTTCCATTTCACCACTTCATTAAACAGCTGACATTTATAAGTTTGGCGTAATTTTTCTAACTGTTTGGCAACTAAAGCACAATGGTGTTTATTTATTGTCATGTCATTGTACATTCATTTCCAACTCTGCAGTGAATTTTTCTGTATCTATTTTCTGTATCAGTTTATAGAGGAAATACATTAGTTATGTAACTGGTTAACAAACCTTTTCACCTCAACACTCAAATATTTAGTGGCTTTTCCTCAGACCCAAACTTACCAAGTGACATTGTTTACAGAGTATATTGTTGCATTTCCAGACGGCTCATAATTGACATGACCTGAGTAGAGAACAGGTCTGGAATCAGCCACTGACCAGCACGGCCTCAGAATTATTATTACATCATGGGCACGAGTACATGTGTTGTAAATACACAAAATCAAACGCTGTGAACTCATAATCCCAGTGACTCATAGACCAGTTTTTGGATTAACGTTTTAGGTCTAAAAACTTCCATCTTACAGACTTGAGGATGCACTGGTGTGACATTTTAACTTGTAATATTCATAAGAATAATAATAAAATATTAAAATAAGGGAAAGACATTGCAAAGCTTTCACTGTTTAGTTTTGTGCATTGTTTGTCTCCAAAGGTTGAACCGATGCGGTCTCACTCCCAAATGCTGTGATAGTCTGGTTCCAGTCCTGAGTGGTCACTCAGTAAATCTGCAGGAATTGGATCTGAGCGACAACGACATTGAAGACTCAGGGTTAGAGAAGCTTTCCACAGCTTTGGGAAGTACAGGTTGTCAACTGGAAACCCTCAGGTATCACTTTAAATCAATTTAATGCAAGTTCAGGAGCTGCAGGGGTTACGTTTTATTAAAAGAATCAGATGATTTTATTTGATCTGTCTGTCCCAGGCTGTCGTTCTGTAACATCACAGAGACTGGGTGTGGATATTTGGCCTCAGCAGTCAAATCCAACCCATCTCATCTCACAGAGTTGGATCTGAGCTACAATTACCTGGGACAGGATGGGTTAAAGCTCATTTCTGATGCTCTTGAAGGAAGATGTGAATTGACGAAGTTCAGGTATGAAACAGGTTTAACTTCTGTAATGTTTATCAGATTCTGATATAACGTGCTCAGATCAAGCCTGATGATGTTTTCCTTTCAGAGTGGACCACAACGCAGAATACTGGTTTAAACCAGGGCTCAGAAAATGTAAGTTGTGAGTTTTGCATGAAACACACACTAAATGAACATCATATTTGGCCTTCACACATTCCACTCCAGATCCTTAGACATCATGGAGTTTCTGTGTGTGACAGTGTTTTCTTTCTGATGCTGCTGCTTATTTCTTGAGTAGTTCTAGATACTGGCTTGTCACTGTCAGGTATTGCAGTACACAGGACGTCATTTCATCATTATTTTGTCAGTTTTTGCCAGTAAAACCATACATTACACAAACTCTGAAAGTTAACAGACTGACACTGAACACTTTATTGCACAAACATGCAAATGATCATACACACATACTTTAGGATGTCCGCCAATCCTGAAAAAAAAGGCTTACATTTGTCCAAAATTATACACAATAAAAGATATTGCTACAGTATATTTGCTTCATAAATCTTTGTGAAGGAGTTGTCAGATGTGTACTTAGTGTTGATCATTTTGTCCTAACGGAGATGTTAGTGAGTGGAGCCACCAACGATCACTCATGGGTGGAGGGGGTTCAGGTATGAGGTAAACATTAGTCATGACGAAATGTAAATAGAACATTAACTGGACTGAAACATGGTTCAGACTGGTTCAAGATAGTAACTTTAACACCCATTGCACTGTTTTTTTTTTTGTGAACGTAAAATCTAAATTTGACCAAAGATGCCTCGAAAAGATGCCCGAGACTTAAACAAACATACTTAAAAATGCTAATGCTAAGACTTCATCTTGCAACAGTCTGAAAAATACCGTAATACACTGATATGTGAGCAGTTAAAATGAATTGAAATGGGGAAATCCAGTCTTTTTAAGCATTTAGCAAATTCACACAGCTCCCACCACAAATATTTACCATGTCAAACTTTTGCACATGAGTATTTTGCATTGTCAAATCAAGATCATCAGATCATTTGTACAGAGAAAAAAAATTAAAATCAGAATTTCGCTTTTCAATAAATGCACTAATTAAAGATGGAACATGTAGTACATGTGTTCTGTGGTTGTTAAATGGTGTCTTTACGTTTCTCCAGATGCCTGCGAACTCACTCTGGATCCCAACACCGCCCACAAACAAATCGCCTTCTCTGATCAGAATCGAAAAGTGAGTCAGGGCATAGAGGAGCAGCCTTATCCAGACCACCCAGACCGCTTTGTCTACTGGGCACAAGTGCTCTCCCAAGAGCGCCTGAGTCAGCGCTGCTACTGGGAGGTGGAGTGGGAAGGCAACTGGGCCGGGATTGGAGTTACCTACAGAGGCATCCAGCGCAAAGGTCCAGACCACGACTCCGTGATGGGATACAACAAAATCTCCTGGAGTTTGCATTGTTCTGTCCATGGCTACCGCGCTTATCATAACTCCAAGAGCATCGTCATTCAGGTTCCTTTGGCCGGTTCTCGTAAACTGGCCGTGTTCCTGGACTGGAAGGCCGGCATCCTGTCCTTCTACAGAGTGTCCTGTGGACGCTCTCTGACACACCTGCACACCTTCCACACCAGATTCACCGAGCCTGTGGTCCCCATATTCAGAGTGTGGGGTCATGACTCCTCAGTCCAGTTGTGTCACGTGGAATGAACCTGAAAAAGAGAGAAAAGGCTGATTCAAGTATGTACTGCGTTGATTAGGGATCGAGTAGGACTGGACACTGGTCAAAAGTCTAACCAAATTCTAACTGGAAGAACACTCACGAGCAGACTGGTTCCATTAGGAATTTTTGTTGTGCAAGAAAAGTCGCCTCATTTTTCCATTTAGGTGATTTTCAGAATGTCAAACCTGAGTTGAACAACTGATAAGTTCCCCAACCCCCTAACTAGAACTAAATGAAATAAGAAATATCAATGTAAAATCAGTTTTGTCAAGTGAAATGAAAACTGGAAACAGCCACTTACAAAAAAGGTCACTGTAAAATTGCTCATAGGTGTGAATGTGAGAGTGAATAAGTGTTTGTGTCAGGCCTGTGATGAACAGGTAACACATGGATGGATGACCTGCAATGTGTGTTTATGCAATTAATCCAGTCCAACCTGATTTATAAAGCACTTTAAAACAACCACAGTGGACCGAAGTGTTGTACAGAAGAATAAAAGCACAATAAAAAAAATTTATAAAAAGGAACAATGAAAATCAATTATATAAAACAAATTAAAATAAAATCAGAAACAAAAATATCAACGTTGCAAGAGCGTTAAAGGCCAAGGAGATGAGGCAGGTTTTAAGAAGACTAACTAAACTAACTATAATAAACTCAAATCATAGGGAAAGTTTCAGCATTACTGTGAAGACCCCCCCCCCTACTTAAAACATGAGGTACTGATCTGAATGAAATGAACAGTTTAGAAAAAAGTTACATCATTCTATTACTCATTACTTATTATTATTAGTTACTCTGTTCATCATCATCATATACATTTGGAAACAGCTGCTGTGAGTGTTCTGAATCCAGTGAAACACCTTGGACATCTTTCTGATTATTGTGGCCATTTACCAGTCGATCTATGTTTCGTCTCTCCCCTGTGGAAACGAGTCGGTAGTAGTTTCCTTCACAGGGCACTCAGAGGTCATGTGAGAAGTGTTGGGAAAAAGTCTAGTCCTCTAATATAATCAGTTAAAATATAATCAAAAATATGACAGTGCCTTTCTAAAAGGTTTAATGTGGATCCACAGATACAAGTCCCACAGGCGGTCTGATGGGGGAGTACAAAAGCATAAATCACAAACTTCTTTCTTCTACCCTTCTGAATTACCCATGAGAATATTTGAGCTAAGACACTTTCCCATCTCCCAGAAGGCAAAACATGGTGGCCTTAGTCTACTGTGGGGGTTTAGTATTGTCTGCTCTAAGCTCAACTATTGTCTAAATATGACACAGAATATATGGGGAATACAGAATATAAAATACGGCCATAACAGAAGTTAGAGTGGACACACTGTTCGTCCACAGGTGGTTTATTCACCAGTTCCACTCACACTGGTGAATGAATGTTGGGTGGTGGTCAGAGGAGCCGTTTGGTGTGAAATGCTAGAAACGCTTTTGTCAGTTTGGCCCAGGGCAGATGTGGAAACAAATGTAGTTTACCACCACCAGAGGGAGAATGTGAGAGCGAATGAATCATGGATGCATAATGTAAAGTACTTTGAGTGCCTTGAAAACCACTGCATAAATCTAACCCATTATTGCTATTATTATATTAGAGCTGCGCAATATATCGCTAGAGCGTCGTTATCGCAACGTACATGTACGTAATAGTCACAGCACAGGTCCTGTAATGTAGGAGGCAAATGAACTCAATGTGTTCAGAGGTATGTGACGCACACTGTGCACAGAGATCCACCAATCACAATCCTTCTTAATCAGTTTGGAGTGAGTGGCTGGTAACGACACTGAAAAATGAACGATGAACAAGAGAAAATCGCTGTAAACAAAGATTTGGTGCCAAAAACAAAAGCTATGTCAGTTATCTGTGATTGTTTCAGCTACAAGAGGGATGATGTTGGAATGTGTTGACGACAGTGGTGTACACCTGCTGCCGCAACAAGAGGAAACACAACAAGTGTGTTTGACCATTTACGTCAGCATCACACAGCTGTTATATACTCCTGAGCACTTTTTATTTTCGCGAAATATATCGCAATGTCGGGGTTTTTTTTCCATTATCATGCAGCTCTAGTTTATATAATAACCAGAGCATCATATATGGTCATATAATGTCTGCATCCAAATAAGCAGCAGAACATGAACAGATGAATGGATAATGGAAATATTATGATTCTGAACTGAACATAAAATCATTGGAGTTCTGCCTCTGGTTGAGTGGAACGTGGAACATTTTTGGAGTCTGCAGCCTCAGCTACATAATCACAAAACAAAGACAGTTTCTGCTGAAGCTGCTCAGATGCTTTCAAATGGAAACTCAAACCATGAAGACTTCTTCACCCTGTTCCACATCAGTCCAGATAATGGACAGAGCCTGAGCTTATGTGTAACAGTAGCTGCGTAACAGTGACAAGGATGTGAGTGGTGATACCAGAAGAGGATGCTCCACCAGAGACAGTCCTAAAACCTCCACAGTTCCACTTGTGGACAATCTGCTTCAAGTCTTAAATTCATGTTAAAATGTCATGATCCACATTAAGTGCTTGTGTTACCGCAGCACAAGTTTACGCAGCTGAACAAGTGGATTTGTTTTAGAGATCAAAGGGGAAATGTGAAATGAACATTACAGAGGATAGCATAGAGACGTGACATTTGCTGCCGTGTTACCAGAACACAGCTGCACAGAGAACACACGTCACAGCCGTGATTAACGCCATGATTATGAGACAATTTTAATGAAAACAATGAGTTAACCTAACATATCTACACTAGATTTTCTAAAATAACTAAAAACAAATTAATATTAATCCATAGTACAAAATGACATCTATCTGCACAATCATATGTGAAATGTATGATCCTATATATTATAATAATTCATGAAATTTTATAATACATTGTGTTTGTCTCTGTGTTTGAGATATTCCTAGTAATAGGCAAAAGGTGGTGCCATTGGAAGTGAATTACAAATATGCAACTGAATAGCTTATTATTATTACTGGTATAATCATAATAATAAAATAATAATAACTATTATTGTTATTATTATTGTTATTATTATTATCTAATGCAGGGGTGTCAAACATGCGGCCTGGGGGCCACATCCAGCCCACCAAAGGGTCCAGTCGGGCCCTTGTGATGACTTTGTGCAAAACTAAAATTAAAGTAAGATTTTAACAATCTTTTTAGTTCAGGGGCCACATACAGACCAATTCAATTACAAGTGGGTAAAATCAGTAAAATACTATCATAATATCCAATAAATACTCACAACTCTGTAAACATTTTCATGTACAAAATAAAGTATAATTTTGCAAAATGTGAATAATCTGAAGAAATATGAACAAACTGAAATGTCTTAAGAGAAGTGCAATTTTAACAATACTGTTACCTGTTATTAAATGTTTTGTGTGTTTGTAGATCCACTGTGATCTATAAGTTATAATGAACATGTGGAAATGATAAACTGAAGCAGAATATTGTTAAAATTACACTTATATTTTCAGTTTGTCCATATTATTCACATTGTTTGAAAGCATAGTTTGTATTTGTAAAGATTTTCAGAATGTAATTTTACTTTTTTTGCTCTAAAACAGAGAAAAGTTTGGAGTTGACATTATTTCTATATTATTATGTTATTATTTCACCGGTCTGATCCACTTCAAATCAAATTTGGCTGAATGTGGCCCCTGAACTAAAATGAGTTTGACACTCCTGCTCTAGTGTGTCAGTATCAATGTGTCACATAAAAACATATTGTGTCTGTACTTAATATTTTGTCCATATTTAAAGCTTAAATTTGTGTTTTTCTTTCATACAGGGATTTTTCTAGTGTTGATAATTTACAATCATTTCAATTCCCGGGTGGGACCTTTCTATGTGGAGTTTGCATGTTCTCCCCGTGTCTGCGTGGGTTTCCTCCCACAATCCAAAGACATGCACTGATAGGTTAATGGGCTAATCTAAATTGCCCATAGGT
>JAQQZY010000009.1:20625652-20635749 GCA_030068375.1 Ostorhinchus rueppellii | reverse complement strand
AGCACTTTGGTCATTTATTTTCTGATTCATCTTATTAAACTATGTAAGATTTAGCACATTTAATGTCCGAAGCAGATATTGTCGAGCAGTGTATTAAAAAAAAGTAACATGTTAAAAAAGCATGAAAAAAAAACATGTTTAAGCAGATTATGAAACATGCACATGATTTTTATGAGTTGCCAAATCATAACTTTACTTAGTGGAACCACTTTCAGTACTTTTATTATGTTAGTTTTACAGATTTATTTAATTTTTTTTTTCAGTATAGGAGAATATTCATTTCCTGTCATTATCCTGCTTGTGATTTTTGCTTCTGAAACTTAATCACAAAACAATGTTTACAAAAGGAGCTGGTGTAATGAGTGTATAATTGCAGAAAAAAAACAAGTCATGCATTTTAGAAAGAGAAACATTTGGAAGGAAAATGTGAAGGAAATTGTTAAGCTTTAATCGATCGTTGTTTTTGCTGTTTACATGACAACCTGAGTAAAAGACACAGAAAATGTATGATTCATGCAAACTTATTATATCTTTCATCATGTCTTGCTTCTAGGTCTCTGGATGCAGAGTGTTCTGGTCTGCATGAGGATCACAGCTGGATTTTATGAACACACGCCTGCATCAAACACAGCATCAGGATCAAGTAGAAATGATTCCTATGACATTTTCCTGCTGCAACCAAAGGAAATGTGCTTCCAGAGAATGTGGATGGCTGGTTTCCTCTTCCAGATCCTGACCAGGAGCAGAGGAAACACCTGCTGATTTCCATCGAATAGGTCGGTATTTTCCACACTCTGACCTGTTCCACCTCCACAAACTGGATTTGATCAAAAGCCAATCCAACAATCATAACCTTTTCAGTTTAACAGTAATGAGCTAAGATGTGATGTTTTCATTGTTCTATTTAAGTAAAGTACTGATTAATGAGAAATAATTTTTTGTAGATATTCCATTTTTTTTAACTGTTTACTTACATATATTCAATTTTAAATATTTTACTTCACTACAGTTTAAAGGAACACACCACTGGTTTTCCATACTGAACTATGTTCTTCCCTGATCTTAGACGAGTTGATACATTCCTCTCTTATCTCTGTGGGTGCACTCAATCGCTCTGGCGCATGGTGCAACTTTGTTAGCACTTAGCATAGAAGCAAGAACCAAGCACTTCCACGTTTTCATATTTAAATACGGTTACGTGAGTAGTTACACGATCCAAGTATGGTTACACAAAATAAAATGTAGCAAATTTCTAAGCGGATAAAATGGATAACTATATTTTATGACGGGATTACACTTGGGAGAACTTCAACATCAGCGCAGTAATATTTTCCAGGAGTGATGATATTATTGCACTGACATTGAAGTTCTCCCAAGTGTAATTCCTCCACACAATATAGTTATCCAATTTATCCGCTTAAAAAAATTGTTAAATTTTATTTTGTGTAACCATACTTGGGTCATGTAACTGTATTTAAATATGGAAAATGTGGAAGTGCTTGGTTGCTTCTATCTTCATGTCTGTTTGGTCCGGTAAGAAATAATGAGCTTTGCTAAGTGCTAACAAAGTTGCACCATGCACCAGAGTGACTGAGTGCACACACAGAGGTAAGAGAGGAATGTATCAACTCGTCTAAGATCAGGGAAGAACATAGTTCAATATGAAAAACCAGTGGTGTGTTCCTTTACTTTTATTAAAACTCGTTTCCTGACTTTAAACAATTGGCACCTGCTTTTTTAGACGACTCAAAGACATAAGTAACTGATTAGAGCAAGTACTTGATGATTTACCTGCATTTTTCTTTTCTTTTTTTTTGCCATTTTAAAAAATTTTCTTGAAGGTACTGTCGTGTTTAAGTTCATCATGATTACTATGACTGTGAAATTAAAACATTTTCATGGAGGACAGAACTAATATTTAGAATAGAATAGAATAGAATAGAATAGAATAGAATAGAATAGAATAGAATAGAATAGAATAGAAAGCCTTTATTGTCATTATACAAAGTACAATGAGATTTGAGCTCCACTACCATGCACACATAATAATCATAAAAAATAAAATGCAATATAACTAAGACTGAAATAGAATATATAGAAAATAATAATGAAGGAGAGCGGGAGAAGGAGTGAGTGGGAGAGTCAGAGGAGACTGTCCAGTTAACAGGTACACCAGATAATAAAGTGATCATTTGGAGAGAAAACAGAAAATCTTCAAGATTCAACTTGTACATTTGCCATAAAAATGCACAAAGTAAAACCTGATTAATACAAACTGTCATTCTAGTTCAGTTTTGTTGGTTTTGTTGTAAATTTACAACTTTAATGTTTTCTATTTTTTTGTGTTTTGTTTTTGTTTTTTGGTTGTTGTTTTTTGGGGTTTTTTTTACAAATTCAATTATATAAATGACTTTAATCTCAGACAATGCCCACTTTTCTTTGTGGAAACTTTAATTTAATAGAATTTCCCACACAAGTTTCTAATCTCCAAGAACATTCAAGATTCAAGACTCACTGAATGAGACAAAGAAGAGCAAAAACAAAGGTCTCATGATGAAGCGCTGACTACATGTTCTGTCTTCCCTTTGCTGTTTTCTCATCAACCTTGGTTTTATATGAATGAAGCATCTACAATCAGCTAATCCATTGTTTTGTGTTACATTGAAATGATTCCCACCAGAAACAAATGGCCCAGGGTTTAAGAGTTTTTTGCAGTTTACAAAAACCAAAACTAGCAATGAAAAAAAATTGTTAACTGAATGAAAGGTTTTAAAAAATGAAATAAAATTATGAAAATGCAGGTAAAATCAGTTAAATTTTGACTTTAAATGTAATGTTTTTAAAATACTTAATACTTAAAAGTACATTGTAATCTAAAAAAAAAAAGTCTCTGGACAAAATGACACAGTAAATAATGGTTCTGTAAATCATACTGGATGTCATGCATTCTTCAGTCTGAACTTTTTCGGTTTAAATTGAGACTAAATCTAAAAGTGACACTAAAACTGAAGAAAAATCCAATTAAAAATACTGACTTCCTCAATATCTAAATTGAATCATATGTATTTCAGAACTGGTAGAACTGACTGGAGCTAAACTCCACAGTGGATGAGTGTTTGATTTTATTCTAAATGTATGTTCCGTTGTCATCTGGTTTGTATTTCTGAATCCAACAGTGATGGATTTAATCTGAGCTTGACTTTCCTCTTCTTCTTCTCCTTCTTTGCAGCGCTGGTATTTTTCCTGACAGCTGAGGAGTTATGGACGAGGTCAGAGTGCAGGAACACTAAGATAAAACGGTACCCATTGAGCTAAAAATGATGCATGAATCTGTGCAGAAATTTTTACTGTAACGAGATGCAGACGCTGAGCCGAGACGAGGAAAATTAATCTGCAATGATGAAAGGATTTAAAAAAAAAAAAAAGGACTGAAACTCGAAATGATAGGAAGGTAAAATAATCCAAGATATTTTTCAGTGAAGAAAGAAACACAAATAGGAAACAGAGGCTTTTTAACTGAACTTTAAATGGAAACTTTAAGAGTTTAACATTAAATCTGCAAAGAAAAGGAGCACAGGGTTGATGAGTTTATGCTGTGAAATCCTAATATTAAAGAAAAACATCCCTACCATCCACTATAATTCTTCCCAGTCACATGTTAGTGTACTGCTGCAGTGTCATTTTATTGTAATATCAGTATCCGTGTTCTGAGTTTACAATATGCCCTGCTGCTTTTTCCTACAATGATATAAGGGGGGGGGGGGGGTGTCACAATTCTACGAGCCTATTTATTCCTATTTTGATTTTATTGAATAGTAAAATGTACTGAACTATAGAAAGATTTCAGACGCCTCATACATTTGCACTTCTTTATCATTTGCACTGTGGTTGGTGAGTGCCACACCAGCTTTATTCCCTGTTTTTTGCACAATGGCAATAAAGGCTATTCTATTCTATTCTATTCTATTCTATTCTATTCTATTCTATTCTATTCTATTCTATTCTATTCTATTCTATTCTATTATGTACTATTCTTTTCTGTTCTATTCTATTCTATTCTATTCTGTTTTGTTCTATTCTGTTCTATTGTGCTCTATTGTTCTATTATGTTCTGTTCTATTTTATTCTGTTCTATTCTATTCTATTCTTTTATGTACTATTCTTTTCTGTTCTATCCTATTCGGTTCTATTCTGCTCTGTTCTGTTCTATTCTATTATGTTCTATTATGTACTATTCTTTTCTTTTCTGTTCTATTCTATTCTGTTCTGTTCTATTCTAGACATTCATGAACCACTGAAGACAGCAGTGCTTACTGTTAAATACATCAGTTTGTTGTTTTGAAAGAGTCGTTCACATAGTGCATATATTTAATTAAACAGTTCCAATCTGATGTGACACTATCAAAAACAGGTACATGTGGGTTAATTTTGTCGACGCTGTGTGCGTTAGGATGGGCCAAATGCAAACAGACTGAACTTTCATATGGAGAAAAAACAATCAGGTGTCCATAACTTTTAAGCTTCATTACTAAGTGCTGTGTACAAATAAATATGAGAAACCAGTTTTTTCAAATAGAATCTTAGAGCGAGAAGCTTCAGACGATATATAAAGGGGTTATATGTAGTGATATTTTTGATTTGGATTATTTTTGCCGTTTTTTGTTTTGTTTTTTTTGTCAATATCTTTGAGTTTTTTATAAACACTCAAAAAATGTAGAGAAAGGGTAAATGCAAATATGAAACAAGAGGCTGGAGAAACCATACAGAGCGCAAATAAACTAGTTTCTGATCCTTAGTTTAGTTTAGTTTAGTTTAGTTTAGTTTAGTTTAGTTTAGTTTAGTTTAGTTTAGTTTAGTTTATTTCAGACACTAACATAATACAAAATACAGGGCAATGATAATAATAATGAAATAAAATAAACAATCAAACAAATGAAAAAACTAAATAATAAAATATACAACATGTCATTATGAACAGCCAAATCTACAAAGACACAAACCAGCATAGACAAGCACATAAACAAACAAACAAACAGTACTGTCTGAGGCAAAAACGACCATGAGGGAAAAAACAACAACAACAGGGGCTAGGGCCGTGTTATACACAGTTAGTCTGGTACCGATATAAGTCAGGAATAGGACCAGATTCTATACAAAACTTCAGTCATACATCTAGACCTGAATGTGAAGTATTCCATGGGTAGCATATGGAAAACTAGAGAAGCACTCAGAGAGCACAGGCCTCCACCAAGGTAGTGTTTACTTTTTTTTAAGCTATTGTTTGTACTTTCCTCCACTAGATGGCACTGAATGACCTCATATGCAGATCTGTGCTGCCATGCCCTATCTCACAATGATAAATAATCCTTTAAAAAATTCCTGGATCCAGACAGTGATCCACATCGCCTCCAAAATTTAATCATCTCTTCCGTGACCCAGAGCAGACATATCCTGGAAATTTCATCAAAATCGATTGATAACTTTTTGAGTTATGTTGCTAACTAACAAACAAACAAACAAAAAAACCTACAAACCCTGGCAAAAACATAATCTCCTAGGCAGAGGTAAAAATAACAACAACAACAACAGGGGCTAGGGCCATGTGATACATAGGTAATAGAATCATATAATGCACACAAATAAAAGTAAGGGGAATCCCCCAGAGACAGCATCCTATTCTTATCCTCCCACAGTAGCATCATTATCATCCAGTGCATGATAATTCAGATAACCTGCTATGTGATGATTCATAGTGTAGTTTCTCACTTATGGTCCACCAGACCCTTCACCACAAAGGCAGTTAGTCTGGTACCGATATAAGTCAGGAATGGGTCCAGATTCTATAGAAACCTTCAGTCATACATCTAGACCTGAATGTGAAGTATTCCATGGGTAGCATATAGAAAACTAGAAAAGCACTCAGAGAGCGCAGACCTCCACCAAGGTAGTGTCTATACTTTTTTTTTTAAGGTAGAGTTTGTACTTTCCTCCACTAGATGGTGCTGAATGACCTCATATGCAGCTCTTTGTCAAAAAATGCCCTATGTGTAAAATAGTTTACATCAGTTTTTCCAGGAGAAGTAGAACTTTCCAAACCTGTCAAGTATTTACCATCCTTATGTCATAAAATACCTAAAACTGTGTGTTATAAGAAGAAAAGACAAAAAAAAAAGAATTGAATTTTCTTCAACTTTCTTTTTATAAATTCTTGAAAAGTGCAGATTGAACATTTCTGAGATTGCAAAAATCTAATTCAAACTATTTTACAAAAACTCACACAGTTTAACATTTCTGGAGCTTTCTGAGTCCACGTTCCAGGCTGTTCTATTTGTCAATAGCCTGGTGTTTTTTATTTTAGTACTGGTAGTTTCTGAAACAATTCCTGTCTTGCTTTCAGGGGCAGTGTTACGCTCAGCCTAGGGGTTACCAAGACGCACATGAAATTAGACTCCTCTCCTTCCATGTCCCTTGGCAAAAGGGTGTAACCAAAAACAATAAATGACCAGTCGAGCTCCAAATTGCAATGCGAGTTAATTTATTAATTCTTAAATATGATATACGTGAAAATCAGGAAAGGAATCAGATTAATAGAAATAACAAACAGAATAGCACTTCAAGTTCCCTATGCTTACCTAACAATAAACCAAAAGATAAATCAAATTACATCTCGCTTACCTAAACTCCGAACAGAAAAACAGGAGAAGACTTGTACAACAAAAAGATTACCACCTTCTGGTTCTAAATAACAACAAAATATTCCTCTAACAAATTCTGGTGAAGCTGCGGGTGGATGGAGAGAGAGGAGCCTGCTGAGAGTAAGGATGAGTAATCTTTTATATTTTCCCGCCCACAGCTGAGGAACCAATCATGTAACAGCAGACCAGCACCACACCTGCAGCTCATCTGTTCTTCAACCTTACCCCAGAAAGAAGAGAACAAAACCACACCCAGAAGAGACACAAAACACAAATACACTACAGAATATCATTAATTCTTAACAGGCAGTTTGAAGGATTAAAATTGCACAAAGTAGCGAATAGTTACGGTAATTTGAAAATACACAAGCACTGGGATCACCGGTGATCCCCGGGGTTTTAAAAGGGTTAAGAATTTCAAAATAAAGGGTTAGAACTTAGCTTCCAGGGAGGGCTGGTGATGGTCACGCACTAAAAAGTAAAATATTTGGCGGCAAGAATAAAATATGCATCAATTTCATAAAGAGTTGACACCGTGTTTGTGGTGTTAAACTATGAGAACAAATGCAGACAAAACATTACAAAAATAAAAATAAACTGGAAAAGTACTCTGAGAGCGCAGACCTCCGCCAAGATAGTGCTTGTATTTTTAATTTTTTTTAAGGTAGTGTTTGTACTTTTTTTTTTTAAGGTAGTGTTTGTATTTTTTTAAAGGTAGTGTTGGTTTTTTGGGTTTTTTTAAGGTAGTGTTTGTATTTTTTTTTTTTTTTTTTAAGGTAGTGTTAGTACTTTCCTCCACTAGATGGCGGTGAATGACCTCATGCAGCTCTGTGCCACCATGCCCTATCTCACAATGATAAAGAATCGTTTAAAAAGTTCCTGGACTAACTTTTTGACTTATGTTGCTAACAAACAAAGTCAGATGGTAACAAACAAACAAACAAACGCACAGTAGAACATAACCTCCTTGGCGGAGGTAATAAATAAAGGGTTAAGAATGTCAGTGTATGGGATGATGGATAAGTGTCCATTCTGTTGGCTGATATGGAACTAAAACAACAAAATCCACAAATATACAAGAGAACAGCTGTCCAGTGTAGTGACCACTATGCATGAAAGGGTTAACTGCCACTTGTGTGAAAATTGTGTTGATGATTTCCTCCACAATAGACAGAAGGTGTATTAACTGCATTCAGAGTTGTGAAATCATGCATATAGATTAGATAACAGGATGATAATGAGCTGTATTATATGGGATACATTTTCGATCCTGGTCTGGTCCCACTGTTCCCGACTCGTTCGGGGTTCCAGACATTCTCAGAGAACCGGTACATTCTCACTTCCTGCTGAGCTGATATCGAAGCAGAACATACTGTACATTCTTTTAAGGTTGCACAGAACGCTGGCACTGACAGAGGGCAAAGCATTAAGAGATATGAGGTTTCAGATAAGCGTCGCACTGAGGGAAATGCTGCACAATGAGAGTAAGAGCAGCCAAATACCCACAAACTGACCCGAGGATCTGCGTTCAGCTTTACAGATGAAGACTTGCTCTCAGACCAAATAAACAACACAACTATGAACATGTAAAACACACTGTTCATAAACGATCACTGCATCAGTGGCCAGTCAGACATTGACACTGCCAGGCTGAAGGAGTTGTCCTAATATTCTTCATTTCACAAAGGAAAACAGTCAAATGAGCTTCAAATGTAACCCTTTCATACACGAATTATGAGAACCTTAGTAATATTTTTTTCATGTGTTTGTATTCCTCTTTAGGCATAAATCTAAAAAACAATGCAATTGTTTTTTTGTTTTTTTTATGAACCTAATTTGGCTGGACGCCATGCATTTAATTTTGGAAACAAAGAAACAGATATTTAAAATTTATCATCAGAAGGTGATAAACTGTGTGACAACTATGAAACAAAAATCTTTTTAATGCCACTAATCTGATGTTTTATCACATTTTATCGTACTTTAATACTAATTATTACTCATTTCATGGAGATATTATAAAAAAATTAAATAATAAATAAGTAGTTTCTTAAAATGGTTAAGTACAGTCTAATAACAAGAAACAACTGAAATTTATCATCAGAAAGTGATAAACTGTGTGAAAATTATGAAATAAAATATTTTTAATGCTACTAATCTGATGTTTTATTACATTGTATCATACTTTAATACTAGTCATTACTCATTTCATGGAGAAAATATGCAATAAACAAACAAACGAATAAATAAATAGTTTCTTAAAATGGTTAAGTACAGTCTAATAACAAGTAACAACTGAAATTTATCATCAGAAAGTGATAAACTGTGAAAATTATGAAATAAAATATTTTTAATGCCACTAATCTGATGTTTTATCACATTTTATCATACTTTAATACTAATTATTACTCATTTCATGGAGATAATATGCAAAAAATAAATAAATAAATAGTTTCTTAAAACAGTTAAGTACAGTCTAATAACAATTAACAATTGATTTATAATAATAATAATTGTATGAATGGCAGCGTTTGGGATGTTGGCTGATATGCAACTAAAACAACCAAACCCCTGAATATATATGAGAACATCTGTAGGATATCTGTCCACTGTAGTGACCACTGTGCATGAAAGGGTTAATCATCAAATCAATAGTACGAGTGATTTCTTTGAAGGTAAAACATGTTTATTCAGTCTGTTCTTTCTATCTGATTCACTTCTATCTATTATCTGTTACTTCCTGATGAAATGATTCCACACTGGTTGTTCTATATCAAAGATGAAGATTAGAAAAGTCCACAAATTCTATACTATTAACTGATTTGATGACTCTGTATTACACGTGTTACTTTTACATTTTAAACCTTGGTATCTGTGGATCATTGTCGTCCAGAATGCAAACTGCGCAAAGTTCAAATCTCAGTTCAGACCAAAGATTTTCGATGAAACTGGAAGTCTTTGTAACGCCCTGGTCTGCATCATTCAGAAACATACAACCGGACCAGGCTGTGTAGTGTTTCCATAGTAACAACTCTCTGTACATCTATTCTAGGTGAGACACCAGTCTGAGAACTGGCACAAGAACACTGTGCACTTTCACACTGATGATTATCAGTCAGTAAAAGCAGCTCCAGTTGTGTCTGAGCCCAAAATGCATCCTGGTCACATGTTGCTAGATATAAACTGCCAAACAATTTAACAAAACACCTGTATATAATAATATATGTTGATGGTAATGATGACTGTATTTAATTAATTCAACTGATTGCTGTTCATTCATTCATTTTCTATACCCGCTATATCCTCACTAAGGTCACGGGGGTCGCATGGAGCCTATCCCAGCTACTTAAGGGTGAAGGCGGGGTACACCCTGTCGCCAGTTCATCACAGGGCTGACATATA
>JAQQZY010000009.1:20516076-20530501 GCA_030068375.1 Ostorhinchus rueppellii | reverse complement strand
TTTCCAGCACACCTGATGGTCGTTATCAGGCTTCTGCAGAGCTTGATGATAGGCTCATCATTTGAATCAGGTGTGTTCGAGGAGGGACATGTCTAAAACATGCAGGATAGTTGCTCACGAGGACCAGGGTTTGGCACCCCTGGTCTAGAGCATGAGTCATGGATGGGTCTTGGTGACATGTCCTCTAAGAATGTTTAGACTTAGAATGTATCCATCTGCCTGTTTCCATCTAGTTCGGGGCCAGAGTGGGCTATTAGACTTGGACAATGGGGGGGCATGGTCACTGAACCCATGCATCTCCATGATACCTAAGCCAATAGGGAACTTCATTAACATCATTATGTTTTGACCTTTGGACCAATGTGTGTATTATCCATGTTCTTTCATAAGAACAGACTTCCTAGTGTTAGTCAGCTGCTGCATCTTGCTGTATGTACTTGACTCCTTGCAAGTAAAGTCTCCAGATTCCAGAATCCAGTGACTCTTGTCTCAGCAAGTATCACAGAAGTTTTCTATCACTATGTACTGAGAACAGGGGTCAAACTCAACAGTAGAGCTGGAATCAAATCACAGACATCCCCAAGTCTCCCGGAAGTTCGAGTTGGATGAAATATCCCGGATTTTGCGACTATGTGAGGCAAAAGAATAAGTCGCGTCACGCGAGAGAGAGGGAAGGCACGAGCACAGTGCATGCCAACCCCCCCACTCTGACACAATCGCTGTGTCCGCCTTCCACACCCACTATGACAGAAGCGCCAGCACCCCATCTCCCGGAAATGACTTTGACTAATGGATTGAATTTCACTTTCACCAGACTAAAAGTTATTTGAGTGACACTGGTGTGCATGGATTCGTCCATGTTTCATTAAGCTTCAGAGTAAGGATTTTAAATCTATCACGAAAATGTGACAAATCCAGTTGAATATTTGGTTTACTGTAAGACTTGACAGATGACGTAAATCCTGTTGCCTGATCTTGAAGCTAAACCTTTAAGGGAACGCCCAGGTCCGGTCACATTTTATATTTTAATAATTTTATGTGCGCCACAGAATTCTGAAAAAACTGGTCTGTAAAACAACCGCTGGATTCAGTCCTTACCCTACACACTGACAATCCAATGAGTTCTGTGTTAATATCAACAAACACAGCAGGTTAAAGGTCATTGTCTTTACTCACCAGTGTTTAAAAGATCCTGTTGAGTTGTTGAGAAACTATATTATATCAGACTTTGCAGAGTTTCTTCTGGACAGAACCACATCTGCGGCTTTGACGAAAGGTTTGTTTCATTTCAGGGATGAGACGTTTGAGGAACCTCGTATTTCTGGATTCCCTCCCTCTACACTTGTCTATATCCTCCTCAGACCCAGTAAAGCATGTTTGCCTTTGGTAGAGGAAAAGAGTTTCGGTTTCACTTAACCCATGAAGGCCAAAACATCCTCTTTCTTTTTTTGGACTTTTACACAGGGGACCGTTTTGTTTTTGTTTTGTTTTTTTTTAAATAAAAACAACTTTATTTAACAAAGTACAGATTACAAAGACCAAAACATCCACTGAAGACCAAAACCATCTGCTGATGTAAAGTGTTTATTTGTGTTCACGTGATGATGTATTTTACAGTAAAATTCACTTTTTCTTCAGTTCTTGCTGTTTCTTATGTAATAATCCTCAACTTTACTCCGAGCTTTAGTGAACATCTACATGATCAGTGAATTAAATGTAGAAAAATACCTGATTTTCACAAAAAAAGTCAATATAAAGGAGATGTTACAATAAATACTGATAAATCCATAAGAAAGGTTAAATGTAGAGGGAGAATCTAAATAAAGTTACTACTACTACTACTACTACTACTACTACTACTACTACTGTTACTACTACTACTACTACTACTACTACTGTTACTACTACTACTACTACTACTACTAATAATAATAATAATAATAATAATAATTTCTTTTCTTTTTTTTAAACAGATAGGATCAGTATTTTAATCAGTTTTGGTAATAACTGTTATAGGTTTAATCTATATTTTTTGTCAGCCTCAACAAAGTCATATCTAAACGAATGTGCACAGAGTGTGTGATAACGTCAGCGGAGTTTACAGACTGTAAAACCTGATGAAGTTTGTCACCATCTTGTTTATGTCTGTCAGAGATCAGGGTGTTGTCTGGGACTTCGAAGGTCGTCACAGTCACTGCTTGATAAAGTAAAACTCACTGGTTGTTTCAAATCATGTGGAATAAAAGTATCAGCCACCAGTAAACAGCTGCAAACACTGGCAGGTTCAACACCTATCTTTTACCTGTGTTTACAAGCAAAAATGTCTGCTGTGAACAGGGAATTTTTGGAACAAGTAAAGATTTACATTTTTCATAATGTTACATACAAGCCCATCATTTCAGAGAGTGAGAGTATGGTAAGTTAAGATAGGAATTTAAAAAATGTTCTTTCATGTGCTCTAACATATCATATTTCTGTTTGGAAGGCATATCACGTATTCAAACATGTTATTTTTTTCACTTTTGTTGATTACTTTGCTAATTTTTTGTCCATTTTTATGATTATTCTATTCATTTTACATTTTATTTCTGTCCATTTTTCAAATTTTGTTGGTTAATTTGTTCAATGAATTTCACAACATTAAGCCTTGAAATTAATGTATTTTTGTGGATTTAATGCATGATAAAAATGGCAGATGAACATTCAAATCCTGGTTCTTCTTTTTACAAGCATGTTAACTAAGGTTTTCTTTCCTTTTTCACATATTCTACACAACCACAATAAAACACCTCAATACAACATTATCCCATACAACCATCATTTATACATTACATACTCTTGAGTACACATTGAAAATGACGACTGAATACCAACTTATTTTGTCGATAAAAATTAAGAACCCAAATGTCAGAGACATAGCAACTGTACTGAAGAGAAGGTAGTTCTTATTTTGATAAATAAATAAATAAATATTAGACATTATATCAAAGTGTATTTCCATATGAATGGGGAGGTTATGATTCACCCAATAATAAAAATAAAAATAAAGGCCTGATTTAATTTTGGGGGGAAAAAACCCAAAAAACATTGTATAATAGAAGCAGCATTAACTTAGGGTTAGGACAAGAACTTATAGTCTATATGACCTGAAAATCAGGGGAATTTAATGTGATATATCGATTTGATTTGATTTGACTGATTTGATTTGATTTGATTTGATTTGATTTGATTTGATTTGATTTGATTTGATTTGATTTGATTTTGGTGCCACTGAACCAAATGTTTACCTAAACTTAAGAGCCCAACCATTAGTATTTATTGATTGATTTCAGTGTGATGAATTGCGAATAGGGGGTTAAACCGAAATTGAAGTTTTTCTTCTAAAAAATAAAGAAATTCCCATCATAAATCAGAATCAGAATCCGCTTTATTGGTCAAGCTTGTGCACACAAATGAGGAATCTGACTCTGGCTTAACCATAGCCCTCACCAGTATTATAGAATAAATACATGTATGAAAAAATATAGACTAAAGAAAGCTTTTTTTTTTTTTTTTACAAAAAGCTGTACAGCTGTGAGACGGAACAGTAAGCTGACACAGAGAGACAAAAGATGGTGCCTACAATTCCCAGAACCTGTCCTTAGTTAAATGCCTGCATTACCACCAGACGCCACATAAATTCTTTGGCGCTAATGCTCCCAAAAGTTGTTTCCAACTGCTGTTGAACTCAGAAGAAGAAGAAGGAGACAGTAGAGAAGGAATAGAAGAAGAAGAGGAGGAGGAAGAGGACCTGTTGAGTGTTTTTTTTAATTTGGGTCTGTTATTAGAACGTCGGGAAAGTGCTCTGAAAACACCGTTTTTCTCCACTGTGTGATGACGGAGAGGAGCCTGTGAGCCTCCAGAAGCAGCGACAGACCGGGGCCTGCAGCGGTGAGTGCCGGCATGAAACCCGGACTGTGTGGATCCTGCTGATCCGGATGGACCAGGATCAGGCCTGCAGACCTCAGACCTGACACACACACGCACACACACACCTAAACAAACATCAACACATTAGTAAACAACTGCCAGCTGATGGAACGATCTTAAATGGCAAGTTTTATAAAGTAAGGAAGTGAAATCTGTGAAAGTTTTCATATAAGGGTGTATATTTAAGAGGAAAAAATATGGGTAGAAATACTGAAATATTTTGACAACAAATGCATCTGTCCTTGTTGTAACCTTTATTATCTGTGAAATAATCAACAGTGTCAACAAAATATCACAAAATCATGACAGTCATGCCAAAATTTGGCTATTAATGTACTTTTCTTCACGAAGCAATCAGAAATTTGTTTCCCATTAAATGCAATGAAGAAATACAGATACTTCATGGTCTTTTCTGTCTTTTTGCTTCTATAATATTAATTCTGCTAATAATAAACAGCTAATGGGTGAATCTCATTGGCTCTGCTTGCTGATTGGTATCATCTAAAATGTCAAAAATGCCAGTTATTTTTATTTTTGCCTTATTTCAGTAGAACAGTCCGTCTAAACTTTAGTATGTTAAACAACTGATTAATTACTTAATCTCTAAAATGTCAGAAGGATAAGACTAGAATGCTTTTTATTAAACCAACAACCAATCGTCTAAAAAAATAACAAATAACTGCAGCTATGATTCCTGTTTTTGTTACTAAACTGTAAAATAAGTTTCCAAGTTATGCATCTTTTCAACTGAACAGCATTTATTCATTGTCACTATACTTAAATGACATGTAAAGCTTGATTTCTCAAAAAAAAAAAAAAAAAAGATAGATTTTGTTTTACTGGAAGGGGAACACGTTTGGCAGCTTATCAGGTTTCTATTCAGTCTGACTGGTCTTGCATGTGTAGCAGGATATCCTCCTCCTCTGTGTTGGGCCACATGGGTTTGGTCTGTGCTGTGTTTACTTTCTCTCATTACCTGTACTTTATGGCTGTAACTGAGCAAACAATATATTAGGAATTGTTTTTTTCTTGCATTGCTTTAAGAACGTATTGTAGAACGTGACTTGAAGTGGAAAGACAGACTAAAACTGTATTCCTGAAGTTATGTAGTTAAAATCTATAACTAGAATATGATGTATGAGTTAATTTCTCTAAATAAAATTGTATAAGAGTTTATAAATGTGGACACCAAAGCTTTGTTAAATGTAGGGAAGAAGGAAGAGATGTTCCAATATAAAACTATGAAAAATATTCATTCATTCATTTTCTATACCCGCTTTATCCTCACTAGGATCACGGGGGTCGCATGGAGCCTATCCCAGCTACTTAAGGGCGAAAGCGGGGTACAAAATAAACTTATGGGTACTGATTGATGTGTGTTTTACAGGTGATGGATACAGAAAGTGGCTCTGTGTTTCTCAGCACTGAGGCTGATATTGATGTTGACGGGGTGGCCGACAGCTGGCATCTTGACCATCCATTCCCCTGTTCTGAACTTATCCTCAGCGGTTCAGACAAACCCTTGCAGGACTGGGCAGTGGACCCTGATACTGTGAGTGTGCCATAGAGGACAGAACAGTGTGGTAGTAATCAAGGTTGCCCTTGGTCTTGACCATTTTTTTTTAAGGTGTTGGTGTCATCTCATCTCACATTATCCATTAACACACTGCCTTTTTTCAGTCACAGACAGAAACTGATAAAGACAACTGCAGTCATATCACTGATACAGATGAATTTTATTTATCCCCACAAGGAAATTCACTTTCAAAGTAAAGTTAAACTATGATTAAACTCACTAAAGTGCCTTTGCATGTTTTTTCTTACCATCATTGAAAAAATGCATTGAAAGTTTTCTAAGTGACTTGTAGACCATATTAGTTTAAGTGTTTTAAGATAAGATATGCCTTTATTAGTCCCATGAGGAGAAATTCCAGGTTTACAGCAGCAAAGTACTAAAGTACACAAGAGCAAAGTTACAAGAAGATCGTAAATATTGAATCCAAACGTCATCTGTTAAATCCCAAGTGCAAGATGTTGAATTAATCCTAAATTTAACAACAGAATCTGATTTAATGTGTGTTCTATCTGTAGAGAAATGGTGTTTGTGCTGCAGATGATGAACATGATGTTCTGCTTTTCCTCTGTGGTTAAATCATTACAATAGTTTTAGCACCCCCTACAGACAGGAATCTTGATCATTTAAAGTGACACTAAACATGTTTTAGTGCTGTAAATGGAATAGTTGGACTCACTTGTAATGAAACACATCTGTGCTGAACTTGTGCATATCTTGGTTTTTGTATGTGAAAACAGCTCAATTCTCAACCTATTCATGATGCAGAGTTGTATTTCCAGCAACACTTTAGGACAAGTGCACTTCATTAAATTTGTACCCAAAAAAATCAATCTTACTGCCTCTAATCAGATGTGATCATATGACCTGTCCTTGAGTCAGATTCTGCTAAACCATTGGTCAGTCATTTTCTGACCTTAAACCAGGGGTGAGCAATCCTGGTCCTCGAGGGCTGGTATCCTGCATGTTTTAGATGTGTCCCTTTTCCATCACATCTAATTCAAATGATGAGCCTATTATCAAGCTCTGCAAAAGCCTGATAACGACTGTCAGGTGTGCTGGAAGAGGGAAGTATCTAAAACATACAGGCCCTTGAGGATCAGGATCACCCACCCCTGAATTAAACTGAACCTCTGATATCGCTGTGTGCATGATAAAAAGCTGCATCAGTTGTTTAATTTCATCTAGTAATTTGAAAAAAGCTTCACTTCCTCTTGTTTTTTTTTAGTTTTGTTTTTTTTTAGGTGGTCTCAGAGCCTCATATAGTTCTGCATAAATGTCTCTGTCACACAGATCAACCTGAACTACTCCTATCTATACCTGCACGTTCAGACACTGATCACCTTCATCTCAGCTCCTTTTTGACTTTGTATCCATTTTCAGAATAATGCAGTGGGTGGAGTTCGACTCAGACCAGGGAAAACATCTCGAGTAGGGTTGTTTGACTGTTCAGATAAATATGAGACAAACTTCAGAGTTTTATTCGCTAAATCTTCAAGTCTAATAATCTAAATTCTTACTGTAATGTGGAGATCAAGATTAAAGTCATTGAAATTCCAAAAACAAAAAGACTCAAAAAAACAAACATAACTCATAGGGAATCTTAGTTCCGTTTAATAATTACTGACAATAGCGTCATCAAGTATTCAGGTACTGTCACAGGTGAAAGAAGAACCCAGAAAATATTCATATTTATGAGGCTGGAATCAGATAGTTTAGGTTTTGTGCATTGCTGATTGCTCTGAGAATTATTTTAAGAAGCTGAATTTAATGTAACCAGCTAATCATTTATGTAAACCATTGGTGATGGAGTCATTAGTTGACAACTAATCAGTTATTCTTTGCAGCTCTTTCTGCCTTTTGCCACAAGGTGACAGTATAATATCACCTGCGTTAATTCATTGTTCGATAATCCAGAATCTGACTCTGCCCCCCAGACGCTGAACGACAGTGAGTCTGAGGATGTCCTCCACGGCGTCAACCCAAATGAGGTGTTTCCCAGTGGGCCGCCGTGTGACCCCTCATCTGAGAGTGACAGCGGCATTTCAGAGGATCCTGTCATGTCTGAGAGCCCTGTGAACAGAGTTACCACGACAACCATCCACCAGGTTGCCCCAGCGACAGTGTACCAGGTGGTGTACGACATTGGTGGGGTGGAAAATGAAAGTGGACAACAGAACATGGAAGTCATCTCCATTGAGCTGGGTGAGAGTGGACACTGTGGGGATATGTGGAATTCAGACTTCCTGACTAAAGACAGAAGATCTCAATCTCTTGAGTTGTGGCCTCAGGAGTATTTGATGGGAGACCAGAGTCTGGAAAAAAATGCATTTAGTGTAAAATGTTGGTTTCATTACAGTCAAACAGCCTCTATGGTGATTATGGCTACAACAAGGGGCTTTTATCACTGTCAATTCATTTGTAGATTATTTTATCAGTGATTTATTTTGTTATTTTGGTCTATGGAATGTCAGAAAATGGTTAAAAAGTCCTCCCAAAAGCTTAAAATACTGTCCTCAAATTTATTGTTTCATCCACAACCCAAATATATTCAGTCACTGAAGGAGGGAGGAGGAAAGAAACCAGAAAATGTTTCAAATATTTTTATTAGAACCAAAGAACAAAACCAGTGTACAGGCCAGACAAGACTTGTGCCTCATTTTTGTTTTACAGTGTCCCTGGAGGAAGCAACAAAAATAACCACAATCAGTCAGTTAATTAAATGCATGGAGTCTGTGAAGCAAGATGAGTAAATTGACTGAAAAACAAAACAAAAACTAAAAAGGAAAAAAAAGCAAGATAGAGAACAAACATCAAGAAAATAGATAAATGAATAATGAACTCATTCCCTGCCATTGACGTGTTTTGGCGTCATTTCAAAGCTGTTCTGTAGATACGCCTGGCAGTGAATGAGTTAAACAAATGTCAGTCAGTTATTATTCAGTCATCTTTCTGCCTTAGAAACAGAACCAACACAAAAATCCCCAAGCGTCCCTTCCCTGACCCCTGACTGCTGGATTGCATTTTTCCAAGATATGAGATTAGACGTTGCCAGATTTGTTCAAAATCATTCATATTGCCATTAATGCCATATCTGATTTTTTTCAAGGTGATGTGTATTTGTAAGCTCTGTGAGCTACATCTTAAATACAGTTAAATACAATTCTTTCATGTGGAAAGAAAGCAGAAAATAAAAACCTAAAAATAGACTTTACCTTTTGTTTCTTAAAAAAATTACTCAAGCCTATCACTGATTAATAGTTAATTTAGTCGTTGACTTATTGTTGCAGCTCTAGTGATGATCTTTAACGTCTTGTCTATGAATGCAAGAATGATCTCCCATCATGGCTCTAAAATCCACTCTGCTGAAACACAAAACTAACACAGATAGATAAACATTGGAAGAAGGTTCGGCAAAGTCAGGGGCCTTTTCCATTTGGTCTGTGACACATGATGAAAGTTTAATCATGGTTCAGTCTGACCTCTGCAGCGTCTAACAACTGTGATGTCATTTCCTGTCCTGTGCAGACGAGTGGAGCTCTCAGGTGTTGTTTTCAGACTCGTGTATCGTCAATGAGCTTCCTGTCGCTCCAGCTCCTCGTCTTGATGGCAGCCTGACCCCACCGGACCCTCCAAGTCCTGATGGAGACCTGGTGAGACTTCCTGGGGCCTCAGCTGTTGTTTTGTTAGAGATAATTATGACAGTTCAGACTCTTGTTATTGAACCACAGAATTTTTTTTCTCAACTGGTTTCAAAATGGCTCGTCGTGTACTTTTAGAACTTCGGCCAAATTTAGCTTAATTGGTCAACTAACCAGTGGAATCAAATTAAAACTGGCCTTTTTTTTTATGTAGTATTGCAATTAAAACATTCATTTAAAAACACCAAAAAAGACCAATTAATGCAAATTTCCAGATTATTAGTTGTGTGTTGTATTGTTTTTATCTGAAATATGATCAGATACATGAATTTAGTTCTTAATAATCTTTCCAGTTCCAAGTAAAAGTAGACAGTTAAGGTAAAGACTGGTTTTTTTGTTTTTTTTTGTTGGAATTCTAATAAAATTTGAAACAAAGATTTACCACCCTCAGCCATCAGCCCTATTATGCAGATTTCTGTGCATCTGGTCCTTATGTATAAATGTGTGCTGCACCTTTTAATGCTTTTGTGACAACCGCATCATATAAAATGGATCATAAACAGTGCAAAAACACAATCCAAGTAAGACAAATTAAGCTATTGTTTTCTATTAATTAACCAAAATCACAGATCAGAGCTGGAGGACTGACTCTTCTTCTACTGTTGCAGCTTTATCCTGACCTGCAGCTGACGGAGGAGGAGCAGAAGCTGCTGAATCAGGAAGGCATCTCTCTGCCCAGTAACCTTCCTCTCACTAAGGTCAGGTCACTACGGCTCCTGCTGCTTTCAGGGGCACCTGAGAATCCCGAAAGTTTAAATCCAGTGATGAACCAGCTGCCTCCATACAAACCCTGTGCTCTGCTTTTAGGCCGAGGAACGAATCCTGAAGAAAGTTCGGCGAAAAATCCGAAACAAACAGTCAGCTCAGGACAGTCGGAGGAGGAGGAAGGAGTACATTGACGGGCTAGAGAGCAGGTAGGAGGACTGTTGAATCTGTTATTCTGGAATTTCACACCATCAAAATACAAGAAAAAGAGTGTATTGAAGAATGTGTTCCAAGGATGGAAACTGAACTGGACCAGACGTCACCTGTGCACTTTCCATTGTCTAATGTTATTGTTTATCCCAGGGGTGTCAAACATGTGGCTCGGGGGCCAAATCTGGCCCGCCAAAAGGTCCAGTCCGGCCCTTGTGATGATTTTGTTAAATACTGAAATTAAACGAAGATATTAAGAATCAATTTAGTTCAGGGGCCACATACAGACCAATTCAATTTCAAGTGGGTCAAATTGGTAAAATACTACCGTAATATCCAATAAATACTCACAACTCTGTGAACATTTTCATGTATTTACACCAAAACAGAGTATAATTTTGTAAAACATGAATAATCTGAGGAAATATGAACAACTGGAAATGTCTTAAGAGAAGTGCAATTTTAACAGTATTATCTGTTATTGAATGTTTTGTGTATTTGTAGATCCACTGTGATCTGTAAGTTATAATGTACATGCGTAAATTGAAGCAGAATATTTTTGAAATTACACTTATTTTTTCAGTTTGTCCATATTATTCACATTGTTTTAAAGCATAGTTTGTAGATGTAAACATTTTCATAACATAATATTTCTTTTTTCACTCTAAAACATAGAGAAAAGGCTGGAGTTGACATTATTTATATATTATTTTGTCATTATTTCACTGGTCCAGCCCCCTTCAGACCAAATTTGGCTGAATGTGACCCCTGAGCTAAAATGAGCTTGAAACCCCTGGTTTATCCAGAGTACTATGTTTGTTGTTACTTTGGGGTTTTTTTTTATTGCTAATTGTTATTTACTTTTTATAATCATCAGTATTACTATTCCTGTAATCGTATTTCTGACTCTGTCCATTCTGCAGTTGAATCTCTTCAGCACTGTTTCACTGACTTACAAGCTGCTCTCAGTAATCACAAACTGGTTCTCAGTGCAGATAAAACATAGGCTGAATCCTAAAACACCCCTTGGCCCTCCCCCTTTCCCCTACCCCACCGTTTTGCACGTTCACATGAAGGGGTACTGTTGTCCCGATTCTCAGTTAGACAGAAGGGAAGGGCTAAGGTGAGGGCTGTTTAACCCTCGACACGAAGATTTTTCATGACTGCACTACAAACGGAGAAAAAATGTCCCATAATTCTGTTCAAATCAGTGGCAAGACGGAGGTAAACACTGCCAAAAGTGCAGTAGTGATGAAAGAAACACACAAACGAATGCATTTTTTTCGTAAATAACTAAATCATTTGCTCCACCGTTTAATGCCATTTCAGTGTGTTATAGATCACATTTCTGTGGTTTATAGTTGATAGATGTAAAAAGATGACTAAAGCCCACAGAACAGAGACGGTTACAGCTGCTGACGGCCTGGGGAATACTTTCAGAAACAAAGTCCTCGCATCTGTTTATAGTGGCAGCGATGACTGCTGATGATATTGACAGGTCCCATTTCATAGAAGGTTTCAACCCCTACCCCTTGCAGCTCCATTTCAAGGGGTAGTGCCAAAGTGGTAGGGGTAAAGGACAAGGCCAAGGGGTGAATTGGGATTGGACTCCTCAAATGTATGCTTTTCACTAAATCCAAAAATGTCACTTACAATAATCAACTCATCTCCACTAGTACTGGTACAACTATTGAAAGTCTCTGTGAAAATAAATATCTTGGAATTTGCATCAATGACAAAATTGCTTTCAAACGTCATGGCTAATCTTTTTATTTTTTAAATTTTTTATTGTCACTATGTTTTAATTTTGTTTGTAAAGTGTCCTTGAGTGAGCTGAAAGGCACTTTTAAATAAAATGTATTATTATTATTCATCTGGTAACTAAACTAAGACAAAAAATAGCCTTTTTTTTACAGGAACAAACTTTTTTTTTTTTTTTTCTTTTTTAATTTATTTAGAACAGGTTAAAACATACCAAAACAAAATCAGAACAAAGTACATACATAGTTATGCAAAGTAAGGCAGAAATTGATAAGACAATTCTATAATAAACTATAATAGCCTATGCGAATACTCATTCCCTGTTCGAAAGGGTGTAGGATGAAGTTAAAGAAAACTTATCTAGTAACCATCTAGGAAACCATCCTTTCCTCTGTGCAGGAAGGCATCTTTTAGAGACATTTTATACAGGCGTGCATCAGCTGTAACTCTACATCCTCTTGACCCCGTTTATCATTCAGCTGAGGTTTATCACAGACGACCGCTACAACACACCGCTGTCACCTGTATTCTACAGTAGAATGGCCCTCTCTATCTAACAGGTGTGATAGATATTGGGATTTTATTTATTTTTAAAGCCCTCACTAGTCTGTTATCATCTTATATGAACTCTTTAATATCTTTTAATGCAAGTGTTCATCATACACGCTCAGAGGAATGGCTCACACTGCAGGTTCCTTCAGTTCGTACTGAATTTGGAACGTTCAGTTTTTCTTACTGTGCACCTGCAACCTGGAACACACTGCAAAACCATCTGAAACTTACTACACTTTTATCATTAGGACAATTTAAATCCATAATTACATTCTATTTTACTCCTCGCTGTTCCTGTTTTTAATTAGACTTCTCAGTTTTTAATTCATTTTTGTCAGTTTTCCTTTTTGGTATTTCTGATACGTTCATTGTATGTTTCAAATGTTTTGTGTTTTGTCTCAGTTCTATTGTAAATGATATTCCTTCCTCAATATATCTCCAAGTTTAAATATAGGGAATGAATGAATGGTTCTTATTGATATTATTATTATCGTTATTATGACTACTCTTACTATTATTATTTGTAGTTATTCAAATTTTTTACTACCACTTGCATTAATGTAGTAATAATAATAATAATAATAATAATAATAATAATAATAATAATAATAATAATAATAATAATAATAAATTGTTATTACTACTAGTATTATGTGCAATTACCTGTTTTTAGTTCTATTTTTTGTTAAAAGTTATTGTTATTATTTTCTTTATTATCTAATTCCTCTTATCTGTGCATATGGTGCTGTTCCACTACTGAAACCATCATTTCCTAAATTTTTCCACAGTAAAGTTCTATCTAATCAGACCAATCACAGCCCTCCGTGCCTTCATATATTTCATTCCCTCCTCTTACATGGTTTAAGAAGACACAAAACCTTTGGAAGTGTAAGAAAATCATAACTCAAGAATCCATCAGAAGTGTCTGTACTGCTCATCCTGTAGCTACAGTGTTTAAAGTTTTGCAGTATAAAATAAATTTGACAAATGACAAATGTAAAAATGACAAATGTCCTCTTTCACTGACATGTTAAAGTTGACAAAGGTAGAACTGACCGTCTGTGTTTGTGTGTTACAGGGCAGCAGCCTGCTCAGCACAGAACAAGGAGCTGCAGAGGACAGTGGAACAGCTGGAGAAACACAACATGTATAAACGCTTTGATTCTCATCAGACATACTGCACTGTCTGGAATGTAGGATTCATGCAGGGAGTTATCGTGTCAGCTTATGTTTTTATAAAACTCTGAACTTATCCTTGTGCATCTATGAGTGCAGAGTACCAACCAGGCTCATCTTATTTATTTATTTATTTATTTATTTATTTATTTAATCTTTAATGATCGATTACAGATGTAGTGTCATTTATTGATTCATCTTGGCAGCTGCTGTGAGACATTTACAAATAGCTATGGACATTTTACTGAAGTCAGATTTATGTTATTTTGCTCATATCATTGAATAATGTCAGAGCCTAGTTTTACCAAACAGGTACTATACTATAACTCTAAGTACTTACACATACAGCAACTTAAAAAGAGGGAAGGAGGGGAAAAAAATCATATTGCTTCCTTCTTCCTTTATTGCTATAAAACATAAATATAATTATCTTTGCGCCTTTTCTTTGTTCAACTGTTTCTTGTAAATATTCCCTCTAATGCAGATATCACTTTAGTGTCAGTTTATAACATCTCATTATTGTCTTTGTTCACTCTTTGCATTTAATTATAGTTGTGTAACATCAGTTTTATTGTGATATATGTTTGAACACTGATAATACTTTTTATAAAATTAATTTTCTTCATTTTTTTTTCTAACAAACTAATTTTCAGCTAATTTTTTTTTTTTTAGGGCAACACGGTGGTGCAGTGGTTAGCACACGTGCCTCACAACAAGAAGGACCCGGGTTCGATTCCCGGGCGATTCTTGGGACCTTTCTGTGTGGAGTTTGCATGTT
>JAQQZY010000009.1:20468753-20481095 GCA_030068375.1 Ostorhinchus rueppellii | reverse complement strand
ACGGGGAGAACATGCAAACTCCACACAGAAAGGTCCCAAGGATCGCCTGGGAATCGAACCCGGGTCCTTCTTGCTGTAAGGCACGTGTGCTAACCACTGCACCACCGTGTCGCCCTGGTGTATGTGTATGTTAGAATATTTGTCCAATCATATTTCAGTCATGTGTTTCTGGGTTTAAGAAATCTGCCTTGTGGCCTTCAGAATCAACAGTGCAGCCTCTGGAGCTCCAAATAAGTGGATTTAACCTGTTACGTTTACCTGTTGAACCTGTTGCTTCACATTTCAAATTGGCTACATGGGGGTGATCTAGCAGGCACACAAAAACATCAACATTTTTTATCATTTGATTGGACGATCAAAGAACGAGCCACATCTGTAGTGACTTGCGTGAGATAAAATATATTGATAAGATTTCATATCTGTTTTCCCAACACACAGTGGCTGACAGAGCAGAGGAAATGGATTTGGTCGTAGACATACTAAAAAATGAGCAGTAGTTTTGATGAGTATAATGCATCTTAGGATCCTTTTTATTTTGTTGTCATTTATTAAGTAAATATTGATGTTTGTGCTTAAGAGGATGAACGTGCAGCTACAGTGAAAAGAGACCTACTGAGGTGTGTTCATTGGGTTTCTTGTTATAGTTATGGCATTCATTCTTGGTATGTGAGATACCTGTGAAACAACCCCCTGTTATAATGCACTTTTTGTATAGTACTAATGGTGTTGTACTGATATTAAAAGGTGGTTTAAGTCAGGTAGAACACCGCTGAAGGCCTTGGAGTGAAATACAAGTTCTATCACTGATGTATAGCCGTTAAATCTTGTATGAAAGGCTGGTGCATGCTCTAGTTATGGGAGGAAAAACTGTTTTTTCAAGTATGTGATGTGTATATAATTGTAATAATATGGATAAAACAAACTTGTGATTCATCAAATGTGTTTCATTTTTGGCATCTTTAATTATTTACCAGTTGTTGACAACGGCGTGAGAATATTTACTCTTCTCATTATAGGTGTGGAGACAAACGGACTACAAGTTATTAGGATGACACTTATGGCACATTTTAGTTGAAACAAATATTGCTTTTTTTACAAACTGGATCTGCAGAAATCAGCGGAGACTGTCTCTATAATTGTGTTTAGGTCTGTTTTTACTTAAACATACTAAAAGCACATGTAGAAGTTTAACATCAAATCATGCTTTTGGAAATGGAAAAAATTAAAGTAAAACTAACAGCATTTCACTCATTTGAGATTTTTTTTGGAGGGTTTTCTGAAAAAGAGGTAATATAATATATTTAAGGGGAAATGAAAATTCTGAACTAGCAAGTCTGAATTACTCTTCTGTGTCATCTGTGACAAAAAACAAATCAAAACAAATACAGCCATTTTACATGAAAACAGTACCAGGATGCTCAGATTCTACTCTGTTTATTAAAACCATGTGTGGCATAACTCCCAACGCCATCTACTGACCACATGATGCAGAAAAGGCTGTCATTATGATAGTTTTGATCAGTTAGCTGACATCATCCCTGTCCCTCCCCCATATAATTTTGACATGCGTGTCTGAAATGAGCTTAAGTGCTATCTATCAGTAGATAAGACAACATCAAACCATCCAGACATCATCTGAGCCCTCTGAAAACCCAGAAAAACCTGCAATAACGTGAAAAACATGTTACTACTCTGTTAAGTAACATTGTTATTTTTACATCATTAAATAAAAATCTGTTCAAAGTCATTTAATGCTATTTTCACATCAGTTTTGCATTCCATTCAGTATTGTGTTAACAGAAATCTTTTCTTCTCTTTGTTTCGTCAGCTTCAGGCCCAGAAGCTCCGACTGGTCCGGAGCCAGGGCCCATATTACAGTGGATCACTGCCCAATGTCAACCAGATCGGCAGGAACCCTCAGGAATTCCAGGTGACTCATCACTTCTGATTTCAGTTCATCTTCTATGACTTTATTTATTTATTTATTTATTTATTTTAACTGTGATTTCCACTCACATTGCATTCCTCTTCTTGCAGCCCCTCTCCTTACTCTGACTGTAGTATTTTGACCCTGTGGTGTGATGACTATTTCCTCTGGTATTAGTTGTTTTACTGTTATTTAGCACAGTGATCAGGATTTATGAGGCTGATCTTGTTCTAATGTAGGACAGAAGGTTTTTGCTGTATCATCTTTCAGCTCTTCACTGCTGACTCATCAAACGTGCAGAGCCAAACTCATTTTGTAATGGAAGTTTTCATCCTCCCTCCTCCTCTTCTTTGTCTCTGAGGTCAGACCCAGATGAAGTTCATTTGGCTACAGAGATGTTTTTGTCTGCTCAGCCTCGAGCTTGTCTGTAGAGGAATCTGGCAGGTTGAGGTCGTGATGTGTATTTCTTTTTCTCTAGGAAAAGAGGTTGATGAAACTTGGCAACATTTTCTAGAGAGCGGGTTTGGGAGAAATGGCTGGATGTCTGGTTTAGGGAACTGCATATAAGCAGTGAACCAAACTGGAGGTAGTCATGAGGAGTGTCTTTAGACTAAATTGCTGCAAGATTTGTCAAAGTTTAAGGCATACTGCTTAGGAATGGACATTAATCCTTTCTTTAATGTTCAGTGACTCTAGAATTACTTTCAGAGTAGGGTTCACTATTATTTCAAATCTATGGATTCAACATTTTGATTTGGCCTCGCTGGTCAAAAACAAGAACTGAAAGTCCAACAGTGAATCCACTGTCCTTGCATCACCTAATAACGTTCTATTCCTTCTTCCGTGATTGCTGTTGTTCTTCCACTTCTTCTTTTTGTTGGTCTTTTTTTCTATCTCTACTATTACTTCTTAACTTTTTTCATCTAAGTCTTTGTTATTGTTGTTGTATGAGGTGTTGTTTTTGGCTTTTTTTCCTCCTGTTTTTTGTTGTTTTGGTTGTTTTTTTTTATCTGTAGTGTACCTAAATGCATAAATGTATCTACCCAGAAACTGAAAATATCTGTATCATATGTACCAGGATTAACTACCAAATACGTAAATTTGAAATCACTCTGATGTGAAGAAGCTGAGAAAATTTATTTTAACATGATAACAGCCTAACATGTAAACTTTTAAGTATATGAAACATTCATGGTCACATAAGCAGAATATGGACAACAATTACCAACCTACTGTATTTCAGAAACGCTGATTTGAAACTGCTAAATCAGTGTTTGTGAGCAAAGAGTGGATTAAACGTCTTAATACATCCACTAATAAGTATATTTCATGGGAATATATTTACAAAAGCTCCATGTAAGCATCATCTTAATTATAAGTCTCTGCTCCTACACAGTCAGAGGACCCAGGCCTTGATTAATTGCAGAAAATGGATGGAAGGCCAGTCTTATAAATTTCACATCACTTTGACTTGAAATAGAGAAAATTGACTTTAAAATAAAATTAATGAAGACCAAGTGACCAGCAGACATTCTTAAAGAGGTCAAATACTTGTGTGGTGAAAATTTCAGGGTATTTATCTTTGTGACTTTTAACTAAATGTCTCTCCGTGTACATTCAAAGTTACATTTTTAATTCATACCTAGAACATGTCATTTCAGATTCTTTTATCATTTAAAAGTCAGTCGCTTGTGTCTCCTCACACTTTGAGAAATAGGAATTAATTCAAGGATTTTATTTATCATATCTCTGTTGTTTTGAAAAATGTATGGCTCATTTTTAATATCTTATATCCAGAAAAAAAATTGCCTTATATTCAAGCTATAGAGGCATTTCTCTCCAGAGCAGTAGAAAAATCTCATCTTCTCTGTTCATTTGATTCAGATGGCACCTTTGGAGAAACTTTGGCTAAGGAGGTGACAAAACCACCCAATATGTCCTAAAAGGCTGTAAAAATATGAATGTCCTCCTCTATTTGCAGTATGAACTATTTTACCAGCCGTCTCGGTTAATTTCTCTTCCTGCAGCAGCTGGCAGCTGAAATTAGCGCTGAGTTCACGGATGGGATATTAATCATGAAAGCAGCAGCTCTTTTGTTGCTTTTCTGAACTTTCCAGAAGGATAAAAACTCAGTTTAGAGAAACCTGCCCATTTATACGCCTGGGCTGATGTGTCTATAGATGGTTTTGTTGTTGCTTTTTAAGGACTGGGTTAAATTTATGTTTCATACTTTTCCTTCTTGAAGATTTCTCTGCAAAGTGGCATGACAAATTGTTATACAAAGTTATCTTAAAAATAATGAATCTTCCTTTTCTTTCTGATTTATTTATTTTTTTACTTTTCAGGGCACTTTCCCCTCCACTCTGGAGTCAAACCGGTCAACTCGGCATCATGGTCTGGTGGAACGAGTTCAAAGGGACCGGCGATTCATGTCACCAGTTCGACCGTACCGCAATCGACAAGTATCCTTTCACAGACTCAAAGCCACTGGTTCACACTGAACTTATGGATGAACAATGCATTTGGAAGGTTTTTATGTACTTTGTGTTAACATGGACAAGATGAAAATATTGCATCAGGAAGAAAAGCAATATAAAAAGAAGACAAAAATGATACATCATTTGACTTGGATGTTCAGTGTAAGAGTTATTTACTTACTAATGAAATAAAAATAGCTAAACTCCTTTTTTCATCCTCAGAAGTGGTGATATGAGGCAGTAAAGCAGCTTTTTTTCTCTTTGACCTCTACTTACTACCTTACTTACTACATCAGCTGAAAATGATTGTTTTAGATAATTTGAATATTTGTGCAAATATTTAAATCTTTTATTTCACTAAATTAACAGAATATTTGTTGTTGCATATAATAATGGATTATTGTGCGTAAAGAAAGATGAGAGAATGAAATGAGCCCATTTAAAGTCTGAAACATAACGTTCAGAGTATTTTGGCAGTGCAGTATTTGGTTGTACCTTTTTATTGAACAAAGATTAGGAAATGTGTTGAGACTGTTTGTTTTATCAGTGAATGAATCCCCCATTGATGCTGTAGTGAGACTTTGTAGCAGCTGGATGGAATATGTTTATGTTTCAGTCGGCAGATAGAGACAGATACTGGTGTTCAGGGTCAGTTCACTGACTTCATATCATTTGTTGACATTAGTTTGGAAATTTCAGTTTTTTGTACATTTATGTGTACACTCAAGTCGTTCTCTTCCACATTTACCATATTAACCTCAACAGGAAGTGGATTTGCACATAATTCAGCTCTAAACCACCAGCAGATGACGGCTAAGTGTATTTTTTTTCCACAGTCTGTAAATTCCCATCATGCCAATCTAACACATCAGTCATTGCTGTGAAGCATTTCAACACAGACAGTTGTCTTTATCTAGTCTGCAGTTTGAGCATGTCATCTTGTCATTTATTATCTGCTTGGAGCTCACAACAGCAACACAAGATGCTTTTGTTCCCTCACTCCTCTGCAGCATTTATCTAGACTTATTTTCTGTGCCAGGCAGAGGCAGTACAACCACTGAATACAAGATTATTTCTGCCTTTAAGCAAAGGCGTTCATGTGAGAGCATGTTAGAATATGATTTGTATTCAAGTTGTTGCTGTAAAACCATTATTATGCTTTACAGTTTTCCCTTTTTTTTTTTTTTTTTAATTTTCCCTATAAGAAAGGTCATTCTACTAACTTGATGATCAGAAGGTAGGAGTCAATTTTCTAAAATCATTGAATTTAGTTCAAATTAGCTGCTGTAGCTAAATGAAACTTCAACAATCACTGTCAAAAATTCCAACACCAAAGACATTGGTAGTAAAACATGTACCTTTTTAACATCTCAAAACATGCTGAGCTTCAAACCACTTGAACCTAATTTAACAAACATGCACACAAAATATGATGAGAAAACTTACTGAGTTAAAGGGAACAAACCAAATCCATGTAGAAGTGTTTACCTGTGCTACTGTCGTAAAAATAAATAAAGCTATGTTTAAAATAGTAGCATTTATGTGAACAGTAGGAAAATGTGGACCTGGTCATATATTAGGGAAAAGAGACCAACTTAGGATGCAAATTTTCCAAAGAATGTTTAAGGATTAAGGTTTGGTTAGCTACATAGAATTGTGCCTCAGGCTGATCAGAGTATCATTAAATACTTGAATCCCATTGGCTGACACTTGCAACCAGCTGTAGACCACAACCGCTAGGTACGTTTTGACAACCACCAAAATCACAGAGCTTCACTTTGAAGTTCATTCTTATTTCTTTATTCTGTCAGAATGTCTCATTGTGCTTTAGATCTCATTTACAAGAGACCCAAGTACAACATGCATATTTACAAACATGCATACAGAACATGATTCCTTCATGCCACATGGCAGTCACACACAGTCTGTTTCTCTTGTCGTTTCCTTAACTGGTCATCTCCTCAGGTGGACAATTCCCCATATAACCCCGCCTACCTGTCCCCACCCCCAGACCCCAGCTGGAGAAGGTACCGTCTGTCTCTTAACACTTCCCACCTACTGTATTTCACCGTCTCTGCCTGTGGAGACGTGGCTGTCCGTGGAGATGCCTGTTTGTTATTTCCAAAGCATCATGTCTGCCCCCACTGCACTTTCTGAAGCTTTTCTGAAGCCTCAATGACACTTTGTAGCTAACGTCAGTATAACACAACCTTCAGGTACTAAAAGGAAAAGAGGGGGTGGGTAAGATTTTAAAAAGTGAAAATTGAAACTGAATTAACCCTTATTTATCAGATAATAATTTGTGGTAATATCAAAACTTTTTTTTTATTTTGATAAATGCCTGTATCATTAAGTACCTATTATTAACTTTTATTTTCTGTAATAACTATGGATGCAAATGCCTGGAAAGCTATGATCTGATCATCTAAAATATATTAATATTTTTATATCCAAGGATACAGAGAGTTCTTTAGTCTTACATAATATTTCATGTGTTTTCCAATGCCGACCATTAATTTGCGTTGATTTACATTGACAATTAGGTGTCACATTATGCAGATCGTTTACTTGAAATAAGTGATAGATGAGTTCAGGCCGGTATAAATGTTTTTAAGCTGACAAAAGAAAATGTTATTTTTTGCAATTGTACCATTTTAAAATTGGTAAAAGGGACATTACTAAGTTTTTCTGTCATGACAGGTAGAAAAAAAAAAAGAGTAAAAGCTTAAAATGACACAATTATTAGGATCCTTTGTGATAATAGTACAAACAAACCCTGTATAACTTTATAATATAGTGTCGGGTACCTGACATTTAGAGGGTCATAATACAAACATGCAAAAATTACAAGATGAGAAATTTTAATCTTTAATAGAAATGTAGGCTACATTATAAGACACTAAACAAAAGCACAGACGAAAACTTGCATTGATTAAATCATTCCATCTGGCGGAAGAATATCAGAATAAATGATAAAGCATGAAAACATCCACAAATGACTCAAAGGTTTATCTGACTAATTGCTCCAGCCCTGAGTGGACTCATTTTCCAGGGAAACATACCAAGGTTCACATGACTAATTTGGTTTTGAACAGTAAAAATCATGTTTGACCCCATTCTAATGCATATTCATCTTTAAAATGATAACCTATAAGACTCCCGCTAATAGTCATTTTCATAACTGTGGATTTGTTTTTGATAAAAATGTCCCTAAATAGTGAAGAAAATATTATCTACTTTGGTGTTCAAATAGCAATCACATCATTTATTATCAGATAAGATAAAGAAAAGCTTAAAAATGATTTAATCTACCTAAAATACCACCACAATAATAATTCTACCAGGAATAACAACAGTGATGTAAGAGCTGATGTTACAATATGAGTATTTTATGTTGCATTCTACTGTATTACAATGTACTAGTACTTGATGAAAGGGTAGTGAGGAGATGAAAGTCTGAGTTTTAGTGATATGTAATAACCAAAAATGATATCCCAAATGAATTTAAAAAAGGAAAAAAAAAAAAAGGTCAAGTGAAATTTCAGGTAAAATCTGTAACAACTTTCAAAAATTGGAGACAGGTACAGTCTTTAAAATATTTCCTCTGCAGTTCATTTCCTAAATCATGCCTCAAAAGCCAAATATTGTCACAGACTTTTGCTTCTTGACGGCTAAATGGAAAACAAAACCCTGCTGCTGAAGTGTCCTTGAGCCAGACGCTGATTATGTTTTATGTGGCTCATACGAGGCTTCACAAAGGTTTTCATGATCCTCCTGAGCTTCACTAACCAGCAGTGAAACTAACATAAAGCAGAGTTTATTTTAGCCGGCGTCTCTTCAAACCTGAGCTGCTTCTTGAGGGCTCTCATTCGTTCTTACTTTGTCCTTCGGGGAATCTTTTTGGCTTCTTCTTCTGTTCCAGTTCTCCCAGCTCGTTTCATTTCCGCTTGCCTGCCTTCCTGCTCACTCACTCTTGCCTGCCTGCGTTCGTTCTGGTTTTCCTCTAACAAGACAACAACTACCTTCAGAGAGAGACTGGCCACACATCAAAACGCTGAACTCCTCCAGCTGTCACTTTGTCAGCCCGCCAGTTGAAGTCAAGTCTTTGTAAACATCAAGTTTCCCACTAAAACAGTACAGCTCTCCAGCAGCTCCGCCTGCTCTTTGTCTATGTGTTATTTTAAAAAGTTCAAGTTTTTGGTTCTGCTTCATCTAGGCTCTTTCTGCCTCATTTCAAGAGGAGTTTATAGGGGGAAAAAGCAGCCTTCATTCAGCAGAGGTTTGATAAATGATCCGTTAAATTAAATGTCAGTCCATTCACAGTAAATGGAGTTTCTCTGTTTGTCTTCTATGATGAGGAGGCGTATGCACTGGGTTGATTTCTATTCATGCTTGATGAGCACTATCCTTTTTTTCTTTGTTTTTCAGAAAAATTAGCATTGACGTTTGAGGTTTTTTGATGCAGTTACTCAAAGTGGCGAAGGCATCCGTCTGACCTGTGTAAACCAAATGTCGAGAAAAGTTTAGCTGTTTTAGTACATGCAGAAAGACACTTTTGTAAATAGATTATACAAATTCAGATGCATAAATGAATAAAATACCATAAACCTTGTCAAGTACCGATTTGTGCTGTAATGTTTAAGATTATTTTCATCATAGATTTAGTTGCTGATTATTTTCTTGGTTGAACACGACCCGACACTTTCCTGTTATTGATGTGAAAGAAAACCAGCAACATTTTGGCACAGACATTCAGCAGCTATTATATTTTATTTCTTTATTTTATATTAAATGTGCCTAAAAAGTTTAATGCAGGATAGAATGAACTGCTTTATATCATTCAACCTGCAAATGAAAAGATATTCACTTAACTGTCAGGTGTCAGTTACTCGTATTCAATATGCTGTAACCTGAAATATGATCAAAGTTTCATATCTTAGAGCCATACCTACATGTGTGCTCATGTGAAATTTTTTCTGTCTGTTTTATGTTGGGTACTGGTTGCCCAATGAAAGCAGCACCTGTTCTGTCCAAAAAGGAGCTTGAATGTTCAACTGTTGGAGTAAAACCTTTGCAGTTTTCTGAAGTGCGTAAAGAGGCATTGAGGCCAGTCTGATAACGATTCAAAGAGATGGGTTGGGTCTCGTGGCACTGTTTCCATAGGTCCACCCTTTTAACAGTAGTTGATCCAGGGTACATGGTTGTAAATAATGAATATTTCCCCGAATGTATGTGTGTGTGTATGTATATATATATATATATTTTTTTTTTTTTATGTGTTGTGAAGCTGGATGTGGCTTAACACAGGCTTGTTGCATCTCATTCTTTGACTATGAATTCAATGCTGAACTAGCATCGTAGTGGTTTATTTAGATTTTGTGGTGGAATATTTCAGTAATGGTCTTATCATTCCTGACATTTCCAATTTTTATTTACAAAAGGAAAACGGAAATAGAATTAATTCTAATGCCAATGCATTCCCACTTCTTCATAAGGCCTATAAGTATAATGAAGTTATTATTAGATTTATACAGTCATGACATAACTTAACAAATAGATAATAACTTTTCCAATTATTTGTCTGACAGTTAACCGTCATCTCACATTTCTGTGTCGTGCTAACCCTAGTATTACACCAGTATTCGATGTATCCCCAGAGGAAACTGTAGTTTTAAGTGATACCTACTCCCGTTATCTTATGGACAATAATGATCTGGCAGCCTTTGTTCAGCATTATAAAGAATGACAATATAATAGTGTTATGGACTTGAGGTTTGGTGTGGTGTCTAGGTGAAGTCACGTTGATCTGGGCACAGGAACTATCCTCATCTCATGCCTCGTCCACACTAATTAAAAAATATTTTATAAAAATCTGAGTGTAACGTAAGTTGTTGCTGCCATTCGGCTTCATGGCAGATTAAAGCCTGTGCATCTTCTGTGTCCAATATAATCTGAAGGTCCATTTTTGTCTTCTCGCGGATTGGAAAAAAGGTTATATGGAGATTTTTTTTTTTTTTTTTAATTGGAGGTTAAACCATCTGTATTGGTGTGGACAGGGCATCAGTCTCATTTCTCTGTCATTACTCTAGTTATTTATTTAGGGGTCCTCACTAAAAACTATGACTTCCATTTCCACTTATGTTACAAATATGAGAAAAGTTAAGTTGGTTAGTTTGGAGGCTTTTCTTATCAGTTTTACATCATTTGGTTTTAGTGCCCAAAGTGGCTGCATGTAGTAAGTCCTGTAATAGCTGAAACTTTGGGGTGAGGTCTGGGTTCTATGCAGGACACTATGCAGTGCAGTTTTTTTTCCTCAGCAAAACCATATCTTTACAGATGTGTTTTGTTGAACTAAAGTGTTGTCAGTGTAGCATCAGACTTCACTTTAAATGAAACCTAACAAAGAAGAAAAATCAGCCAAACACCAGATACAAACTGGACGTCCACATACTTTTGGACATACAGACTGTGATTTCAGCGCCAGACTCCCTCTGTCCATCTTCCTCTGCTTGCTTCAGAGCCCACTGTTCTCCTCCTTATTTTTTTTTTCCACTCTTTTTGATGCCCTTGCTCGGTGGAGGAAAATAACTTTTTGTTCTTGTCGATCATGAAAAGGAACTGGTCCGGAAACTTCCCCGGGGATAAAAGCCAGTTGTTTCGTCTCCCCACTACAGCACTTAACAGGTGAATCCTCTTCATCATCCTCTGTTTTCTTCTTTTTTCTTTCTTACTTTCTGCTGGTCATCCTCCAGCTCTTTTCCACTTTAAACATGGAACAAAGTCCTGCACGCAAATGAAAATATGTGGGTGAAATAAACGGGAATGTGTCACTTTGGATGAACATTTTTTCTTCTTTTTTGGCTGCCTTTACTCTGAAACTTTTCAGCCTTTTGTTTGTGTTTTATTCCTCCTTTCCACCTATATCTCTCATCACTCGTTTATTCTGCTGTTTTATTCGTGCCTGTTCATTCCACCCTGTTTTATTTGCTCTGTTAAGTAAATACATTTGTAAAACTCAGGACAGCATGACCCTTAGGGCAAGTATCCTATCATTTCAGAGCATTTTCTTCTGCAGGATCCATCCAGAAACAGCGCGAGATTTTCTTTTTTTAATCTTAAGAGGAAGGCAGTTTGAAGTCAATTTCTGACCTCATACTGTGATTGTCATATACTGGAATAATTTGGCTGTTTTATTGTGTGTTTTGTTGTTTCCTGGAGGTGCACCTGGCCTCCTATTTCTTCTGAATCACCATTCTCCTTTTTTTTTTCTTTCCTCTAAACGCTGTTCCTCTCTCTTACTGTTCAGGACCAACTCTGACTCAGCCCTCCACACCAGTGTGATGAACCCACCCACAGGAGACCCCTTCACCACAGGAGGACCCACACTCACCCCCCAGAGCACCAGACGTACCGGTGAGACACAAAACTCACCACAACAACAGGCTGCTACAAGACAGATACAGAAATTAGGACACACTGTACTCAGATAATATTTAAATCATTGATCAACTAAATAAGGCTGTGATATCTGTCATATCTACATAACTTTACATTTCACAATTATGGGCTTATTTTTTGTAAAGTCAATCTCTTATTTCCAATGACATTTTGAAGCAGATACTGGACAAACGGTATGTTCCTCTAAAAAAAAAAAAAAAAAAAACAGAATCTTTTTCTGCTTTTACTTAACCCTGTTGGGCGGATGATCACGTCAGCATAATCAGATCACGTGGCATGTTTAAAGCACTGTAACAAAAAAAACTGTCACATGGAGCACTGCCGTCAACTTTACTCGAAAGTGCTGATTTGAAACTCTCCCAGTTTTTTATTTGGTACCAATAGACCACAGAAAACCAGAGATATTCATTCATTCATTTTCTATACTCGCTTTATCCTCACTAGGGTCACGGGGGTCACATGGAGCCTATCCCAGCTACT
>JAQQZY010000009.1:20454960-20466988 GCA_030068375.1 Ostorhinchus rueppellii | reverse complement strand
TTTTTTTTTTTTTTAAATTCAAATTGAATGATATGTATGTATTTTTTGGCCCAATATGTAAAAGAAGTAGGTTATAGTGAAATAATAATCTCTTCATGTAGATGAAGTGCTGAAAAAAAAAGATATCAAGCATGGAAATGTTAAACTTTTTTTTTTATGTGATATATCGAGACAAAAATCAAAAGCATTAAAAAAAAAAAAACGCCCAAAATCGGCTCAGGACTTAAAGGGTTAAAGCAGCATATAATTTTCATCACACTTTTTTTTTTCAAATTTGTAAAACCTGACTGACAGCCTAATTATCATAATCCATTAGCCTTCCCATGCTTACGCACCTGAATCACTTCCCTCACGGTGAACGACTTCAAAGATGACTGCATTGTAAGCACAGTCCGCTTGTTTACATAACAAACCAAAACGTCACTCTTGCCTTTTCTGAAATTTTATCACGAAATACATTGTGGGAATAGGAATTCCACGCAGCAACAATTTTGCTTTGTCTTTCTTAGTGCTGAACCCGAACGTCGCCTTTACCTCCATCCCCTGACTATCCTTACTCTTTTTAAAAAAAAATTTAAAAAACCTGGTGGACTGTAAAATTTTATGTTGTAACGATCTGGCTTGTTTTCCTGCCGAATCTGTGAGAAACCACTTTCACTTCCCACAACACACTTCGCCACCAAATTTCCAAAAAGGCCAGAGTGATGTTTCAGTTTTTTATGTAAACAAGCGGATTGTGTTTATGATGGATTCTCTTAAAAATTGTTCACTGTGAGGGAAGTGATTCAAGTACACAAGCATGGAAAGACTGATGGATTAGGGATAATTAGGCTATCACTCGGGTTTTACCAATTTGTAAAAAAAAAAATTGTGATGAAAGTCATACGCTGCTTTAAAGTATTTGTGGAAATTTTCAGTTAAAGCTGCTGTTTTTGCATCACTGAAAAAACAAAACAAAACAGAGGAAACGATTCATTCAAACAGAGGTGTCATTTTTAGATGTAGGCAGGGTTTGCCTATGTTTGGTTGCAGAGCTTCGGTACAAATTGTGCTTATTTGGTTAAAAACTGTGCGTCATCTTGACATAGGTTACAGTTATGAGAAAAGTCAATAAGTTTGGATGAGGAAGATAAAACAATAATTCTGCCCTTTGTCTTGGTTCTGCTTTCAGGCTATAGAAAATCTTCCCTATGATGTAGACTTTCACAGGTGTTTCTTTTGTTTTGGTTTGGCTTGTTTTGGTTTGGTTTTTGGTCTTTTCCACAGTGACATCAAGAAGCATCCAATTTGTTTATATTTAGTCTTTTGATTTTAGCCAACAGTAGAGATTTCCAGGAGGAAGGTGTTGATTTCCAAATTACTATATATTTTTTTTCCCATCTGATTTTAGCTCCTGCAGCTCTGAACATGTTGCAAAATTAATATGTGATAGTGCCAAATCACCAGAGAGGATCTTGCTGAATACAAATGGGATGTGTGTTGCGACATGTAGACAAGACAAAACAAGCAAATTGGAATCGTTATTCTATTGCACTATAAACATGTCCAAACAATCCTCCGACAACCAGAATAATACTGGCATATTCCACATGGTTTTGAATTCACAATATCCAAACGGACTGTTCTGTTTATATGATATCTATCAAATTCATAGTGTAAAACAATCATAGTAGGGTACTAGTTTGCATGTAGACAATAGATATGTTGTGACTATCTTGGCATGGTTTTAACACAACAGCGTTACTGTACACTAACTCATCCAGAACTCACAACTGCTCCCAGGTTGTGTGCTGGATTTTGATGGAAAAAATCTGTAAACCTTTGCTTCTCTTCAGCAGATACCTATTTTTGTAATGAATGAATATAAAACTTTGCAACAATAGTGTTACTCAGAAATAATATAATCAAATTTAACCCCTGTTCTAAGAGTAGATGGATAAATAGATAGATATACTTCATTGATCCCAAACAGGGAAATTCTGGAATTGCAGCAGTGTGAGTCTATCCGCATTGATGCTACTGAGTGGAGTATAGTTAAAGTGTAATAAAACCTCAGGATATTGCTTTGATGACAGTTTAATGACGGATGTAAATGTGTAATGTCTGTTCCTTTTTGTTTCTCTGGTATAACCTGCCCATTGTTAAAGTGACTCTCCTGCTATGACAGTCCTGTGAAAAGGATAAAGATCCATACTGCTTTTCCTCAGCAACAGGATGCTCATAATAAAAAGTATAAACTCCAGACACTATGTCCAGTTCAGTAAAACCTCTTGTTTCTGTCTACACAGGTCAGAGTGATGGAGAAAGCAGAAGAAGTGAGTTCTGCAACAAATCCTTGATTCATTTACAGAAGCACAAAAGGAGCCAAACATGTATCGTGCATCTTTATTAGTCACAAAATTCATCCATGACTTTTGGATTTTATTTTGTTGGGAAAAGTACTTTATCAGGGATTGTTCAAAATTATTTTTGATTGTTTGAGATTGTTTTCATTCTTAATTAACATGCAGATTATTTTCTGAATGGTGGATGGTGTCCTGTGTAAAAGTTAAAGCAGTGAAATTATCCAGTTACGGCCCCAGACCATCCAAAACCTAAACAGGTTTAATTGACTCATTCGTCAGAAGCAAATGTTGTCATTTTCACTTTTTAAAAAAATCATGTAAACTGATCATGTGTTATCTGAATAGATGTCAGTTATTTTTTTCCATAGGTAGAAAGATATTGGGTGTGGGTTTGAAAAAAACTATGCTGCGATTTTTAGTTTAAAATTTGTATTTGCTAATAAATGAGGAAAAGGTTCATTATTGTTGATAGTGAGAAGACATTACTCCAGATTTAATTTAAAAAAAAAACCTCAGCTAGACAAGCTGTAAGTAAATTAAATTTACAGGAACATTTACATTTGTCACAACCACAAACTTAAGTTTTCCCAAACAGCTCTTTAAAATGTATTTCAAATATGTCAACATTGATTTTCTATCTGAAACACAAACAGAACTGCTTTATAACTTTGTTCTTTTTCTCCTTCAGTGTTTCCGTACCCAGTTCCCCCTATCGAAGAAAATGTGTTAAGTGAGGGGAAACTGCTCAAACCTTGGGACACCAAGAAGGTAAAGAAACTACTGCTTCCTCCAGTGAAAGAGGACAGGGATGCAAGTAGGATTTGGAAGAACTGATGTTTTATTCTTCTCTCTGTTTCTTCTAGTTGCCTCTGCTGTCGTCCCGACCGAAATCCTGCGAAGTCCCCGACATAAAGTAAGTCATTCCCTCCTGAAACACACACCTCATTCCTCCTCCATCACACACACACTACATTATGTCATAATGGCTTTTGTGCATCTCTTTGGTGTGGCCTGTAATTCGATTAGACTGTAACAGAGTTTTCTCTCAGACATTTAGTTTTTTTTTCTCCCTTGAGGCTAAAATATTTCCCTCTGTTCCTTCTTATGCTTTTGTCTCCTTCATCTTCAAACAGAATCAAATGTCAAATGTTCTCATCAGTTTTTAACCGAGAAGAAAAAGATGACATGCTGCAAAAAGCTAAATATTTAGAAGAGGATAAGCATTTAATTGCAAAGTCAATAGCCTGAAGAGGACCGTGTCATTCTTGTTGGTTTGAGAACTTTTGAGCCGCAAAAGGTTTTATGTGATGTAAAGCATCGCAGTATCCACAGCATCCCATCATTTCTATAAAGTTAAATAACACACAACATGATAACATACCAAGGGAACATTACAGCAAAAAATATCTTAACATGACAAAATGTGCAGTTGTGAAATTCATAACTTGTTGATGCATTAACTGACTTCTCCAGATTCACCACAAGGCCAGATGTCTGCAGTTTAATAAGATCTGAATACAATTCAAGCCCAATAACGTATTTGTAAGTGGTAACAAAACCCACTACCCCAAGTCCTGCAGGTTGAAATAGCCTAGCAGAATACCTTCAAGCACCAACCCCCCCCCCCTTTACTTTAAAAAAAACTTAAAAAAAAAAACAAAAAAACTGCAATAATACATGATGACTTGGGTACATTGTCTCCACATAGAAAAAATGTAATTCTGAATATGTAAATTGCTGATCGCAATTAAGTCACACAAAAAGATGTTTTAGTGTGCTGTTCCTCTTAAATAATTAATTGACTTTAATTTAATAGCCTGATGGCCCCATGTAAGGTCCACAATGACACAAGATGAAAACATTTAAAAGATGCAGCATCTGTGTGACTCATTTGGAATTCAGTAGATGTCTGTATGGTCATCAAAGGTCTACCTGAAGGCCGAATACATGTATTTTTGTGGAACTATTTACTGTGCTGTCCACAGTTTTCTTCAATGGTTGTAGGATTTTATTGTTTATATTCTGTCAGTGCTTCGGGAAAATGCTGGAGCCCAGAAATTCTGCCTAAACCTATAGAAAACCTCAGAAAATCCTTTATGTTTCCAAAATAAATATGAAATGCATAGACAAAGTATGAAAAATGTTTTAAAAAATGTGAAACAAGTACAAAAAGCCAATATGGAAGAAATATGAAAGACTGTAAAACTTAGAGGCACTTTATTAATCTCTCTTCACCTTTGTGTCCTGTATCAGTATCTTCACGTCTCCAGAGCAGCCGTCCACCCCAGCTCATGGCGTCCCCTCAGCTCTGAACACCGGCGGCTCTCTGCCTGACCTCTCAAGCCTCCACTTCCCCTCACCACTGCCCACACCACTGGACCAGGATGAGCCTGGCTACCCAGGATCCTCCTCTCTGAGTGGAGGCAACAGCACAGGGAACCTAGCCTCCACACTCACCCAGCTGGGCATCAACGCCGCCAATGCACCGGGAGGAAATGGCAACTTCCACCACCACTCACCTGGTGAGTACAGACCGCAGCAGGGAGTGTCTTTGACCAGATCTACCTGTGTCTTTATCAAAGTGGTTCACAACAGACACAGCAAGGTGGAAACAACATAGAAGATGTTGTTGCAACTAGATGAAAACAGGATGATTTCACACTTATTTTGTTCACTTTTTTAATTGACATAGTTATTTATTTATTGAAATGCCAGCTGATCAGTCTGTGTGACTGAAGCTTCTGCTATCTGTGCAGCAGTGAATTCTCCGTCAGTGCCTTTAGAGGTTTCCTCTTGATCCAAAATCAGAAAGAGCTGGGCCTACTTTGCATTTTTACTCATGATGCTACAGAGCGTGATATGACATTAACTGTTCAGTTGTACAGTGCACTTGAGGAAAGCTTCTGTTGTCATTTCTCCCTTCATGAAATGTTTTCATTTAAAACTTGACTATTCACGCAGATGGCACATTAAAATCACATTTATTTATAGAGTGCATTTCAAAGCAACATTTAAGCTCTTTGAGAGATCTGCGAGTAGAAACTCGGATGTGTTTAATCCCTGCAGAAGCTCCTGAAGTGTTATCACTGCTCAGTTGTTTAAAACGTGTCTGGATAAAAGCTTTCGACTCATTGACTAATGTGAAGGTGAACAGAGGAAGTGTACGTGTGAGATGAAACGCAGGGGCATGTTCGATGGGACGCCGGTCTAAATTTAGCCTCACAGAAAAAGAGAGAGCAAGTGGGTGGAAGTGCAGTCGGAAAATGTGTCTTATCATTGTGAGGTGACTATACTAACCACAGACAGGAAACTCAAGTGAGCTCAACCTGACATAGTCTGAAGATGTGAGGTGTAAAGAATGGGGTAGATCGAGCTTTAAACCTCAAATGTGAAAGAGTAAAATAAGTTTTGTACAGCATCTCTTCAAACACATTTTGTATCTTAAATATCAGAAAAACTGAGCAAATCACACTCTTTAGTGTGAAACGTACTGCAAAGCCCCAAAATCCCTTTAAACCCAATGAGACTGATTTTAGATTCTGTTCAAATTAACCATTTTCACGGATACATGGCCTCAAATGTTCTCAATCAATAATTCTGTGTATTACTTCCCTCAATAATGGATCATATTGCCACAAATCTCCACTTGTTGTCTCCAATATTTCAAATTAAAAGCCTCAATACAGTTGATTCAAGCAGTCATGGCAACAATCTTCAATAGAATGTATATAAAGGAAACCTTGCTTTTATTTTCATAAGCCAGCAATTTCCCCCACTTTCTCAGTGGTTTAATAATTCTGTTAATGTACAAATTGGTAGCATCGTTTCTCTTTTGGGTTTGTATTCCTCTTAGAAAGGAGCTGGATGGAAAATAACCAGACTGCAATTAGACCTGCAGCCTCAGCAGTTTGTAAGTTACCTGTGATTTTAAATTAGGGTAAACTGCTGAATCCCTCAGTGACTTCACTGGCTTCTTTTGTTTTTGATAAAGTCTGTGTTGGCCAAATAAGTAAAAGACAAACAGTGAGCAGAATTGAGCACAGACCGTGGTCTAATGAAGGTGTTTTCATATTCTGAGACGCGGCAGGAGGGAGTTTTGGACCCTGTGGTAATAAACCAGGTCAGAAAATAGACAGAAGTGCTGATTGTGGATGAGTCTGACCTACTGAGTGGATATAAAAAGCAGCAGGGATGGAGAGAGGAGGGGGATGTTTTCACCTGCTGCCATCACCTGGGGACGAGCTCAGGTGAAAACAGGTCGTCCATCTGTCTGTCTCCGCGGGACCCGGTCCCTTAACTGAAGGTTATTTTAAACGGAGATTAGTCTGCAAGCAGGAACATAAAGGAGCATTAGTCCAGGTTTTATACATGTATTAACGTTTAATCACAGTCAAGAGGTAGACCTAAATATTTTACATTTATCAGCAAATACAGGTCACTTTTTGCACCTGCAGACTCCAGACCAGACAGCCGCCATTAGACTGTGGAGGATGAATTCATTGCTGGTGTTGGTCTTTCTGGGCTCAGAAATGGTGTTTTCCCTTGAGACTTTCCTCTGAAGCTCTAATTCAATCAGTGCAATATTCTCTCTTCTCGATACTATTGTGATGTGAAGAACCTTAATCTTTTAAGACTTTTGTATGATATTGGGATGCCAGTACATGGAATACTGCTGAACTATTGTTTCAGTGCAGTGACAAAGAATCCATCCCTCTTTCCTTCCATCCTTCCAACTGTCTTTTCTATAAAGTAAAGAAATACAAAAAGAAAATCACCAGACTTTGTGGAGGCATTCCTGTACCATTCAATTAAGTTCAAACACATTTCAGTCTGAATCAATTAACGTTCAATGTTTTGTCTTATGGATAGTTAGTGGAAATAAACATTGTCATTCTGTGTCTCCACTTTGTTTATTTGCGTTGGTAAAGTCTGATCATAAAGTGTTAACAAGGTGTTGAAGATATCACTTTCAGACACTGTTCTATTGAAACAGTTGCCACTTGATCAGTCTGTGACTGAGGCTCCATCTGTGCAATAACAACCAACACTTTTTCATCTGAGTCTTTAAGTCTTTTTTTCTCTTAATCTAAAATCAAAACAAGCTAATGTTTCTCTGTCAATAACTATTCATTTACTACTAATGTAACAGTAGCATAACAGTTTAATTTAGATATCAGACTGTTGTTTCAGAGTCAAATTAAAACAGCATATTCACAATAGTGATTTAGTCTCAGGTGTTTGTCATTATGTATGTATCCACTGATTTATTTCCAGACTGGCTGTTTATTGAACAGCCTATGCAATCTCTTGTTTATGAATTGATGCAAATTGTATTTACATTGTGTACAGTTTCTTTGACAGCTGCTTTTTGGTAAAATAGTCTTTTGTGCAGGATATTGGAATTTCAGTCACTTTGCTTGGTTATTGAGGAAAAAGCACAGATGCACATACAAGCTTAACCAGTATAAAAAATATAAAACATAAAAATTTGTTGTGACTTAATTTTGCATGATTTATATATTATCTTTCATGGCTCACTATCCCTAAATCCAAAACATCGCCTGACAGCAAAGGTTGTGTTTATTTGTTCCATTTCCTCTATTGGTTCACCGTAAGTCCTTCTAAATCTGAACCTCCACCTGATTATGTGAATACACTAAATGATATTACAGTTCATTTAATTTTGCAGCACTTGTTTCTTTTATTTTAATGTGTTTGTATCCTGTAAAGCCCCTCTGTAGCCTTTTTCTGTAAAATTCTTTATAATTAAAGTCTTTATTATTTATTTTAGCTAACACATACCTCCACAGTTAATAGCAGGTGCACTTAACTCACTAAAACAGCCTACTGTCTTTAAACATTGTGTGGTCATATAAGATTTTATGTTTTGTGTGTTATTCACCATTTGTTTGATGTCGAAATAGAAGTACAATAATAATTGTCTTTTGTTTAACTTCAGGGTTTATTTTGTTCCAATGGCAAAGTGTGTGCCCTCAATTGGAATATATCTTAGTTGCATTAAATTATTTTATTAATTTTGACTATTTCTTTTTTGCACATCAGCCCAGGTAAAGTTTTCTGTAATCTTTTCTATTTGTTCTCCTCAGGTCTCCTTGCATCTCTACAGAATGCGCTCAGTAACCCCTCCCTGCAGTCGTCACTAAGTAACCCCAACATCCAGTCGTCTCTCAGCAGCCACTCCTTCTCCAACTCACTGAGCTCCGCCTCCCTGCACTCATCGCTCAGCAACCCGTCTCTGCAGTCATCACTCAGCTCCTCCCCTTCCCTGCAGTCCTCCCTCAGCAGCCAATCTCTGCACTCGTCCCTCAGTAACTCCTCCCTCCAGTCAGCCTCCAGCAGTAACCCCGGCTACAGCAGTGGAGTGGGCGGGTCCAGCTCCTGCTCTTCATCGTATTCACCGCTGCTCAGTGGGCAGGGTCAGCCTGCACTCAGCACATCACCGCGGAGACGGGCTCAACTCTCACCACTCATCCTCCCCATGGGAGGGGAGACAAGGAGGCATCACTCCAAACAGTTCTCCCCCACCATCTCCCCCACCCTGTCCTCCATCACACAGGTGAGACTCACGCACCCGCAGGTAACATGTAAACAAAAACATACAGGTAATAGAGACACACATACAACATACAGTCCAAGCAAGTGCTGTCTTATGTCATAGAAGTAATATCTAAAAACTCCCACAGATGCAGATAACACTAATTTATTTAGCACAGACTAAGAATTCCCATAAAAACACTGGATGGAAAAACACCAACATATAAACAAACACAGTTTCCTTCATCATAGAGTTGTAAATTTATATATGAGGTGAGCTTGATGGAGTCATGAAGAGGCCAAGAGAGCCACTTCAATTACTATCAACTACAATAACTGAAGAAATACGGAACAAAGTAACAAATCATATTAACAAGTTTATCAATTAAAAATAAGAAGGTGAATATTTTTGCAAAATATGAGGATGGAATCTGAATGGTTGAGGATTAAAAATTTGGTCTAAAATATTCACAACTGATCTGAAAGACACAGAATGCATGGTCAATGGAAAAATACTCACAAATGTGTAGATGAATATTTAAAAAATATATCATTAATTTTGTTCTACAGTTTCATCTTCTTTTTCATGCTGTTGCGTTTTTCCACATATTTATTCGAGTAAACTTTTACTGCATCCTAAAAGCATTTGGAAACTGACTGAATTGAAGAGGTATTGAATGAGTTTGTATTGGAATAAGCTGTCCCCAAAGCCTTAGTCCACTTCTATCTCCACTTTGTTTGGGCCAGACTTTCAGACTTTCCAGTTTTATCTGGAGCTAATGTGCAGGTGTGAAACCTCCCCTGGACCACATACTGGACCTGACAGCTGGTCTGTGGGCTAACCAAGAGAGGTCATCTCAGTCCAGTCAAATGTTATACTATGTCAAAAAATGTTCTAGATGTTTGAGCCCAGTACTTAAGTAGGGCTCCTGTTACTAAAATCAAAAGAAGAATGCCCTAACCCTTTAAATACTTTTTATATATATATAGTTTATTATTCCATTCCATTGTAATATTTTTCAAATTTATATCTGCATTTTCTTTTGAAGTAGTCACCTGCAGTTTCTAGTCGAACAGATGTTTGAGCCACATGTAATATTCAATAAAAAAAAAACTAACAAAACAATATCAAATGCACACTTGTCTATAAACCACTTGCAGCATGTAGGTGAAGACAGCATGACCTAATAGTTGTTACAAAAATTATACTGTAAAAGCAAACCCAAAAAACTAAATGTAAACAACTGTGTTTTACACCTTTGGCTGTAAAAAGGCCCCATTACCAGTAGATGTGCTTATTATAATGACTGTGCACCTTCAGAGGCGTCCTTACTGGTCTCCACTGTGGTTGATGCTCTTCTCGTACTAACACCTCCCTCTGCTTCACCTGCAGGGTGTCCCTCTGGACACCAGTAAACTCCCCCTGGACCAGAGGCTGCCCCCGTATCCCCTAAGCCAGTCCCACCAGCACCAGCCCGGCTCCCATCAGCCCCTCACCGGTCTGCCCGGCTCCCAGCAGAGCCAGCATCACCACCAACAGCTGCACCGTCTCCAGCAGTCACAACAACAACAACAACAGATGCAGTCACTGCAGCAGCTGCACCTGCAGAACCTACGGAACTCACACAACCAGCACATGCAGCAGCACTTTGGAACGGTACGAATGACATGACATGACAGCCATGGTTACATGGACACAATTTCTTCATATTAAATCTCAATATTTCCAACAGTATATGAATAACTGAGGTCTCTCCTCATTATAAAATAGGTTGGATGAGGCCAGAATTTACAAAATGAATTCATCCACAGGATTGTTATGTATGGCACTCATCCAGTTGGTGATTAAACAGATCCCATATGGGAAGTGCAATTATAACATAAATGAATCATTCACTGTGAGTCTGATGTGTTTCAGAGGCCGATGGGGCCGCAGGTGAACACAGCAAACTCACCACTGATTAAAAGTGAGGGTTCATTGGATCAGTGTGGTCAGAGCCCCTCGTCATCCTCCTCGTCTTCGTCACAGTGCCAGGTCAAACAGGAGGTGGAGCAGCAGGCGGAGCAGCAGAGGGTCAGAACCTTCCCACAGCTCCAACAGATCAGCCACAACCTGGCCACTGACCTGGGCCTCTACAACGTGAGTAACCCTGGCAACCACTGAAAATCCACCTCTCAACTTTCCTTAAAAACACCCCAGAACAAATACAGTCAAAACCACACTGGTTTGGTTCATTTCTCTTTTTATCTGCGAGACCTTCCACTATGTTTCGCAGCTGTTCTGACTGTCGTTCTGCTGTTTGCTACTGGACTCTCTTTATAGGGTTTTTATTTTGAAATTAATTCTCAATTACTCAAAATCAAAACAATTGATTTATTTTTCCAGTGTTTGTCATTAAGTATTTAACATTGTTTCTAAATCAGGTTTGTTTGTTTTTTTAATTTTATGTACAATATTTTTCACAAAGCATCTTCTATCATTTAATTTTTTTTTATTCTTTTAGCATTCATTAATTATCTTAATGTTTTTTGCCTTTTAGCATTCATTAATCAAATTTTTTCATTGTTTATTAAACATCTTTTAACATTAAAAAAATATATTTTCTTTGATATCTTTCAGGATTTCAGTGTCTTGCCATTCATCATTAAGTCTTCATTGACATTCAAAGTATCTATTTTTGGTTAAGCAACTTTACACATGTATTTTAGTGGCTTTTACATGTATGTTGGTGTTCGTTAAATGTCTTTTATCACTAGTCATTGTACACAGAGCATCTTTATCCATTCAGTATGTTTCTTAAGTGCCTTAAGGATTTGTTAGTCATCATTCACGAAATATGTTGATGGGTAGATTGGAAGATAATGTAGTGTTTTATTGTTATTTTCATCATTCCACTTTTTTTAACATTACTCTGATTTAAATTAGATAAAATTTCTGACCAATAGAAATTATTCACACCACTAATAGAGTTCATCTACACCACTACTTTAGTGAGCCATTTATGGGTTTTATGACCTTTTTCTAAACCTCAGGCTACATATAAGCATCAGAATTATGCGTAATTATCAGATTAATGGTTGTATAATAGTGTCTGTGAGTCTATCAGATGTTTGGTCCAGTTCTTTAA
>JAQQZY010000009.1:20427159-20440005 GCA_030068375.1 Ostorhinchus rueppellii | reverse complement strand
TGGAGTTATTATTTATAAGCTATTTTTGCAGTATTTTACTGGTCTGGCCCACATGAGATCATATTGGGCTGTGGCCTCTGGACTAAAATGACTTTGACACTCCTGATGTAAACACTTCAACTGATTATTTTTCTGTGGTTGGAATAAATGTGTTCTTGTTGACCACGTTTGAGATAACATTACATGACAAGTTTCTGGGAAGGAAGTGAACATGGAAAAAGTAAAAGTAAACTGTTGTGTGGACAGTACTAGAGTCTTTACTGTTGGAGACTCTAAGTTCAACAGGTGGAAAACAAAGAGTTGAACAAATCCAGAAGATTTTGGGGGAAAGACATTTTCCTCTTCAGCAGTAAGTCTGTGAGATCAGAATCTTCAAAACAGGTGGAACCACTAGCTCATCGCACATGTCAGTAAATGCTTATTTCAGCAAAATATGTTGAAAACATATCGTAAAAGGTTGATAAGTAATGGCTGATGTCAACAAAATCAATATAAATGAAATAAAGACATACATGAGCAAATGCGTATTTAATTAAACTAGGGTTGCACAATTTTGGCAAAAAATAAAATCCTGATTTTGATCTGATCCAAAAACTACAAAAGACAATTGAAGTACAGTATGGGTCATTTTTGTGAGCAGCCTGCAATACAAGGCACTGCTCCCAACCTCAAATCTGTGATGGTGTCACATGATGGGCCTACAGAAGTGATACCAGTGTAAGTCAGTGACAGGCATCAGTCATGTGTGCGTGTGTGTGTGTGCGGACCAGAGGTGGACAATCCCAGCTCCATAGAGTAAAAGTCCTGTCACGTATTTGTTCCAACCATTCACTGAACCAGCCCATTTGTAGAACACAACTCCTCATCCAGGTAGATGAAGGGATAATCAGTGGAATCATCTGTGTTAAGTGAACAGGTAGAACCAGTACATGGGAGAATTTTTACTTTATGGAGCTGGGACCGTCCACCTCTGGTGTGGACCTTGTAATATTAGTGATCCCCATGAGGTTATATTTAAATTGGGGCATCTGTGCGTTGAAGAGACCAACCCAGGAAACACTAGAGGGATTGAATCCCTGGAGCTGGTGGATGTAGCTGGGGATAGGGCTGTCTGGGCTACCCTGCTGAGACTGCTGCACCCGTGACCCAGACCTGAATTGGAAGGAGGCAGTATGGTGGGACAATGTAAGATGACTGATCCCTATGCAGTGATATTTTAATTGCAGGATCCATGCATGAAACCACAGCTTGCATTGGTATCACTACTGCGGGCCCATCACAGATTGAACGTCCATGGTCATTGCACAGACTTTTGTGAAAGACCGCTCTCACAGGAGGAGGAGCCTACAGTAGCCTGTAGTAGCCTACAGGCAGTGGCCAGGAGGCACGAGAGAGATGAAATTGATTTGATTTTTTTTCCTTTTTTTAAACATCGTCCTAATTTTAAAAAATCAGATTTCAATTTAAAATTGATTAATCGCGTAGCCCCAAATTTGAACATTGAATTAGCCTTAAACAATCGAGACAATTCTAGGTGTCATTTTTCTTTTTTTTTTTTAAAGCTCTTTTTCCCCCAAAGTCAGTTGAAGGTACTGATATTTTCCATCAGACACAATTAGAGCCAAATTCTGCTGATACAATTCAGAAAGATTCACTAAACAAATATATCAGTATATTGTCTTTAATTCTTAATTTAGCATCCAGAAATGAACAAGTTAAAATCTGTAATTGGAATGAAGTCAAGTTAAAGATGTTTCTGATGACCCTAAGCATTGATGTTGTATTGTTGAATTTTTCTTAAACCTCAAATCTTCAACCTTGTAGGTTTTCAGCATGAGATGATATTTTGGCAGACAGCAGATGCAAATACAGCTTGTGTGTTCTGCCTGTAGAATGTGTAGATGTTGAATGAAGAGAAGCTGGTTGTGAAAGTACAGTGTGTCATCCTACAACAGGAAGGCTGTACGTTATAGTCTGACATCATCAGCATAAAAAGATGAGTGTTTGCTTTTACTCATCTCCAAGGTGTTACTATGCACGACATCTCTTTTTTCTTGATAGTGCAACCTCCATTTTATTTGAAGTTCAGAGCATCATTTTCAATGATTTCCCTTTTTTCTAACCAATCAGCCACAGCTGTCGTGAAGAAGAAGCCAATCAGAGCCGGTGAGATTTATAAATATCACACTACATTGTTGCAGTTGAAAATCAAAGCCATCACCATGGTTACTGAGGTAGAATTTCAACACTGCTGATTGTATTTTTTTGACATCATATTCTTTATTTGTAGCTTTGGGGTTGGTTGTGTGATGGGGAAATGCACCTTGGAGTTGTAGTAAACTTTTGTCATTATTCCTATAGACTTGTACCTTTTGGCTTTTTGCAAAGGGGCAGATATTCCCGTGTTGTAGCGGTATGTTTCATCAATTTAACTGTAGGGAATACTTGATAAATGTGTGTTGTTGCTGTAAAGTTTACCTGGCTGTTAAATCCACATTCCCCTGATCTGAGCTGCTGTGAAACCTTCAAAGTTACAGAAAAACAAAACAGAACGGAGGCTGGTGTGTACATTTTTTTTCAGACTCTACAGTTCAAAAGCAGTTTTCCACAGAGGACGACTGACTTTATCAACAGGCTGAAAGCTGCTCAAACTGTCAGAAGATAAACTGCTTCACTCCTCAAACAGTTCGGCTGCTGTTGTTTTTCAGTGTCAGCGAGTCATCAAAATTTTTTTTTAATCTCTCGGAAAGATATTTTCATTTACAGTCTGTGGAAAAAACATGAGAAAATAGTATTTATTTGTTGTATTTTCCAGGAAGTAGCACAGAACTAGTGCCTCTATTTTAGCCTCTAGTATGATTTCTTATTTATTTACTAGATAGGAAACAACAAAACAAACTCACTTATACAGCCCAATTTTTTTTAGATTAAGATTTAACCCCTTAACACCTGAATCGATTTCCAATTGTGGAAAAAAATTTTGACTTGCGTTTTTTTCTTTCAAGTAGATAGTATTTTGGTTGCATTTTGGAGCAAATTTGCATCAATAGTCATCAAGGGGTTAAACAAAATGTTTCAAGACCATTGTGTATGTGTCTTCCATGGCATATTTGCAATGCTAAGTTTTTTTATTTACATAGGATAATATTACAGGAGACCCCCGTGACCCTAGTGAGGATAAAGCGGGTATAGAAAATGAATGACTGAATGAATATTACAGGAGTTAGTAAAGTGTGTTTGTATGAAGTTACTGTAATTTATAACTGCAGTTAATTGTATGACAGTCAGCTGAAATTTCAGGATTGTGGCAGTTGTAGTGGTTACTTGTGATAAGATCGGACTCCCCTGAAATAAAAAAAAAAAAAAAATCAACTGTAGCCTAATGTGACGTTTGCTTGAGGGCATATTTCTCATGTGCGTACGGGTATATTATATTTTACCTGTGGATAATGTTTAAGGGTCCAAATGATGGTAGAAGGCAGCCATTAAACAAAGTGAAACTGAGTGAAAGGTGAATTAATGAATGAGAAGTAAAAGCATAGAAACAGATGAATGAATAAGGAGGTCACTGATTCCCTTGTCTTAGTCTATCTGAGCTCTCCCTCTATGAATTATGGGCCGTCTGTTTGGAGAAACAGGCAGTTTATTATCCTCCGGAGGCCTTTTAGCAGTGGACAAGTTTAACACATCAAACAGCAGGATATTTGTACCAACAGCACACCTGTCAGACACTCAGTTCAAGTATTACATACTGGGAAAGTAGACAAAATCCTGCAGTTTGTGATTCGTTGCTATAGATCTTCTCCTGGCTGTGAAATACTAGCTAAACTTCACATGTGGTCCTCTGCTATTGACCTCTGACCTCTGTGATTGCTTGTGGAGGTGACTGGTTTCACTTTGGATTATTCGGATAATTTGGGACAGTAACTTTGCTGCAGGCTTCTTTCCACATGCAGACCTACTTTACTCTCCTGCTAAATATAAAACCTGCTCTGAGCTTCACAACTACAGTCATTTTAAAGGATCAGTCCGCAGATTTTCAGAACTTTAGTTACTCTTAGTGAATCCAAAGGAAACGCTAACCCCAGTGTATGTGTAACCTATCTTATTTTATTGGTAAAGCTCTACAGTTGTGTGAAAGCCATGGAAACCCCATCACTGAGCTTCAGTGTTGAGCTGTATAATATGGTTCTTCTTTAGGAAATAGAAGTGAACATGTGTTATGTAACACTGAGTCTCCTGGGATAATATAACATCATATATGTTTATGTTCTGTCAGTGACAGGCCACATTACATAAGGTCCTGATGTGGATTATTTGAGCTGCCTGTGATCACTTCTCTTGTACAGTCAGCGAGATGAAACTAACATAAATCATGTGTTGGTAATATTTCATCATTATTTCCAAGCTGTTTTTACCTTTGACTGGTTTTAGCAGCGTCATCTGGTTGTGTTAATTTGCTCTACAATAATTTAACGGCATTTTTGTCCTTTCCTATGATATTTTCATTTTGTTGAGTCTTTTATGTTCTTTTCATCTTGTTGCTTCTTTTAGATGGGTCTCATTGCTTTTGTCTTTTTACAGTGTCTTCTTCTTGTTTTATCTTTTCATCATTTTCATATTGCTTCTCTTACAAAATTTTCATCTTTTTGCATTTTTTATCATGTCTTTTACATCCTTTTCATCAGCCTATAAACTTGAAAGAAATAATGATTTGACGTTTATTGTGATGATTATTCACAGTGGCTGAACATCTTTATTGTGCTAACATTTTTGGCTGTATTGGTCAGCCCTATTTCATCATAATATTTAATCTCGCCACTCATTCTCCTCGGTTAATGAAATCATAAATGTGTCATAGCTTGACGATGAGGCTCAGTGATGAATTTTTCTCCATTAAACCCTGTTGGTCACATTCAATTCGATTCAATTTTATTTGTAGAGCACTATTTCACATACAAGGTTGCCTCACAGGGCTTTACAAAATTAAATATACAACAGGCAGTAAACAGTAGATGAAGGAAATGGATTAATGTCCTGGGCATCCCCCGTCTTTAGACCCTCCTTCTCAGCAAGGAAAAACTCCAAAAATGCAGTGGGAAAGAGAGAACCTTGGGAGGAACCACAGTGAAGAAGAGACCCACTCCCATGGACGCACAAGATACAGATATACCAGGACTGATGGATGTCCATTTATGGATGTAGTTCTAGTCTGTTATGATGCAGTAGGGATAGGGGCACATGAGGGGGTCCGTCTAGTCTGAAGAGACAGGTGACGGCGAGGAGGTCCATCCAGTCACCTCAGATTCCATTGTCATTGGGCCTCAGGTGGCTAAACCTGAAAGACACACTGGGTGAATAGCAATGAACAGACTAATTACAGTAAATATTGTAAATTATATGACAGACTAAAGTGGTCCGTAGTACCAGAAACAGATGATCGGACTCAGTGCTCTGTACTTACCCCAGCATTCTTACTCATAGGGCAGCTTAGACTGAACTGTGGGTTCAGTCTGTTTTTAACTCACCTGATCATAAGCTTTTTCAGAGAGGAATGTTTTCAGTCTAATCTTAAATGTACAGACTGTGTTGGCCTGTTTAATATTAGCTGGAAGCTGATTCCATAAGACAGGAACTTGGTAACTAAAGGCTCCATATTATTAAAGAATTGAAGGAAGTAATCACAACTGAGAGTAACTGGAATAGTGGGTTCTACTGAGTTGTGACTGTTTGTCAGCCTGGCCACTGCGCTGAACAGAAACCTGGGGTTATTCTTGTTTTCCTCTATTAAAGATGAGTAATATCTAATTTTAGCCATATGTAGGGTCTGCTTATAAGTCAGTAAACTGTTTTTCCAGCCTTTGAGATAATGTTCTGAGCTGGAGTGGCACCATAGTCTCCCTAATTTGCATACTGCTTGTTTAAAGGAATGGGTTTCAGCATTATACCAAGGAGAAGCTGGCCTCAGTATAATTATCTTTGGTTTAAGGGGGGGCAACTAGATCCAGAGCAGTTTGTAGTGTGAGCATGGCCTTATCAATAAACTCATCACATATGGCAGGACTAGACATATCAGATGACATGGTAGTAAATATTGGCTGAATTAACTTTTTATTCTCTGAGACAGAATGATCGCATAACTTCATCTGAGTTTTAATCACTGGTGTAAAATTATCCTCAAGCACAAACTGAAAGGTAATTAAGAAGTGATCTGAGAGTACGGGGTTATGGGGGAGGACAATAAGGTCACTAACCTCAATACCATTTGTTAAGATCAGATCCAGGGTGTGCTTGTGACTGGGAGTTGGTTTATTTACATTTTGAATAAAGCCAGTTCTATCTCGTACTGTACCAGCCATCTGTACTTAGACTTGCATGGCTTAATCTTTGAGACAAGTGTATGCTACTGGCAGGATCAACCAGGTAGCCCCTGAAAGCATTACCTAGAGAATCCCTGTCATTATTAACATATATGTTAAAGTCCCCTACTAATATAATCCTGTCCCACGTTAACACTTGATAAAACATCAGAAAATTCTCTTAAAAACTCTGAGAAGGGACCAGGAGGTCATTAGACCACTACAAATAGAACAGATTTTTGGGTTATCCAGTAGGATTCAGTAATTGAGTAAAGTAAACTTTAACATGATGTTCCACTTGGTCACGTTCTCCTCTTTTTATTGTTTTGTGCTTTATTCATCCTCAGTATGCCCTGTAAAAACATCAGGCAGTGACACAGCTTTTTGCAGTATTAGTTTTGTCTGCCTGCAGAAACCGGAGACAGCTCCATCAGGACGAGTCACCTCTTGTAAAGAATGTGTCGCTGCATAACAGCGTCGTTCAGGAGGAGGGTCTGTGAAGGTCCCTGTGAAAAACCTGCTTGAATCAGACATGCTGTATGATAAACACAAACTGGATCCTCAGTCAGATCAGGAGGTGCTGTGGAAGTTATTTCTTTCAGGGCAGCAAACACGTGACAACCTGCACTGTTCATAAGAACATGTCACCTTAGTTATCTAGTGATGGAGTTGTGATCACTGTGAATGTGAGTTTTGGTACATTGCTTTAGGTCTATTTGTGTGTTTCATCAATATAAACATGTTACCACCAAGGATCTTTTTCATTATCCCATAAAGTCCTAATTTTACAGCACAAGGCTGCATATAAATACTTGAAATGGCAGGCTTTGTTGGAGTGTTAATTTCGTCTGATGAGACAAGACAAAATAAGTTTGACAATGACCTTTTTCCCCATGACAAAGACGACACTGCACCGATGTTCAAAAAACATTGATGAAGACTGTGTTAATGTGCCTTATTGTTGACTAATAAAAACAAGACGAAAATGTTTTGCATGAAATAAAAACTAAACAAAAACTCGCTCCTCATTTTCATCTACACAAGAGGAAACGCATCATCCCCCCTGTCCAGATGAAGGCAGTTTCAGTTTCCTGTGTGGACTGAGTGACTTTAGAGAGAGAGACTTAACTGGGAGATTATGGTCTGACTCAGAACTGGATCCATGATCCGAGGGGCTCTGCCCGACTCTGAGCTGCCGGCCGGATCTGCGCCCGGCTCATCTGCTGACCCTGTCTGTGTCCGCCTTGAAACCGCCAGCCGGCTGGGTCTGTGCCCGGCTGTGAGCTGCTGGCCGGGTCTGATGATAACTGCTCATGACAGCTTAGTTTATAAGTGTTACAAACTTACATTTGTTCTACTGTAATGTCAAGCACAGAACTGAACCCAACATGTAGATGGGTTGTATTTTAGGTCTACCTTAAATCTATCCTTTTAGGTTTATATTATATTTTAACCTGTCTGCTCACTTGTAAGAGTCATACTATTTAACAACAGGTTTGTTTTTTTAAAATTTGGTTGGTGATTCAAAATACAATCTTATCGGAGCAAGTGCATCATTTGGAAATGTGTATTGAATCAACAAACCAAATGCTTTTAGCAAAGTTGCATTGAAGATTCATTCATTTAAGATGTTTTTTTTTTTTTTTCCAGGTCATTATGACAATCAATATTTTAGTTGTGAAACACAATTCATCTGGAGTAATAAACGAAAATCATCCTTGAAGTAAAAAAAATTGAAAGACTAAAATCATTTGACTAAAACTAGACTAAAATGTTGAGACTTTTAGTCGACTAAAACACGACTAACAAAAAATGATATGTGAATGAGTGAATAAGACTAAAGACCTTTGGCACAAGACTAAGACTAAATCGAAAAATGGGTGACAAAAGTTAACATTGCTTTGTTGAGAAAATATAGTCCCAGTCTAAAAGTGAAGAGAAGTTATTTATGCACGAAGAAAGTAAACAGTTATTTTTATCTGGAACCACTAAAAGCCAGTTTTCCACAAGCTATTGTCCCAGAAAGGGCCTGTTTAGTTGTTCTCATGCAGAAATGGGTGTGTTTTAGTTTATTCACTATCATGTACAGATCTGTAAACACCCAGCATCTGATGTCAGTGATGTGGTTTGTAAATGAGTTTCATTTTAGTGTTGACTTGTAGTGTTTTTGTGCATATATCCAATTACTTTTGACACCCTGAATTGTGAGCACCATATGCTTAAATCTGAAAATATTCTGTGCCACACCCAAACATTCTGTCATAACCCGATGAAGTATTTCCTCTTATTTTTTTTATTTATTTATTTTTTTGTAATGTCATAAAGAGAATAGTCCTGTCTTATTCAATGTTCTATGTTATCATAAGATACACACGTGGCTGCATGATGAGTTCAGCGGATTTCAAGTTTCTAATAAACTCAATAGCAGTTTTTTTTTCCCCTGTTAAAACTGTTGTCATGTTATCAGCCTCTGCTATGGGTCAACACTTTTGTCAGATTGACATAACACAAAACCCCTTTTATAAAACTATTATAGCAAAATGTTTGTTCAGTCTTAAAATATGCATGAGTCAATTGAAATAAAACGACAAATATTGAAACATGTGTGTTTTGACTGAGCATGTGAACAAAATTTGCCCAAAAGACAAAAGAAGAATGTATATTATGGTGAATATTGTTACCATGGTACAGAAATGTATCAAAATGGTTTTGTCATTATTGTTCACCCAGCACTATTTCCCACTAAATCTAAATATCACCAGTGACGCAGTGCACCTTTTAAATTACAGGCTTTTGTGATCATGTAAATGTGCTACGAATTTATTTTACGTTATTAATGGAAATGGACTACAGTTAAAATGATCATATACAGCTGTATTTTAATGATTCTTAAATGCTCAAATATACACTCTCATAACTTATTTTATTTGACAAATCAGGTCACTTAAACTCAAACCAGTTGTTTTTCTTTTGTCGGAATAAAGTATTAAGTGCCTAAACGGAAACGTGTGACAATTTGGGCATTGACTGTCGATGTTTCATAATAACTGGCTGTTTAAATGACCTCTGAGCTTGTTTTCTGATGAACAGACGCTTAAATGCTGTATGTTTTAGATTAACTCAGTCTTATTGTTTTATGTATTAAACCACAAAATGTTCAGTTCACTGTTTGTGCTGCGAAAGAAAGTGACATATTTCATGGTGTGATACATTGCAACAGAATACCCATGTTGTTGGTGGAGCAGCTGATCCTGTTTGGGGGTGGCAGGGGGGCTGTAGCGTGTCCCAGCATGCACTGGGCAGTTCAGAGTTTCCAGTTGAGCTGCTCTGCATGTCTGCGAACATACAGATAAAACACAACACAAAGAAAAACAAAGTGTTGTGAGTGTTTCGCGGCTGCAGACTGGATCCTCAGCATTCCTCCTGTGCTGCGTTCACTGACTCCTCTCCCCTTATGTAACATTCTCTGCTCGGACACATAAGGGTTATGACTCCCAGAGGACAACGACCCGCCCTCTGGAAAAATTCAACAATTTAATATCATGAATATTTGTGTGCACATAGTTATGCAACTAAATTTTCAATTTGAGGAATGACAGACTTGTTTTGTTTTTAAATGAGGAAAAGAAGAGACTGATACTACATTTTTCTGTTAAAATGTTTGATATAACTCTAGGTCTCATCTGTGCTTTCAGACATCTCTGTAAAGTAATCTAAAATGGTTGTTTGCTGTGTAGCTGTATGGTTTCAAACAAACAGTATAGAATTTGTTGGGTATTATTTTTTGCTCAAGGATTAATCCACATTCACAGTTGTTATTGATTATCTGTGTCCAATCTGAGTCCAAAAAAACTGCACTGGGGTGGCTCATATAGCAGACAAATGATTTAAAAAGATATACAACTTCAAATAGTCAAAGCTAGACATGTAAATATTCTTCAATCCTGTGTTTATGGCAATGAATGAAGCCAACGCTATAGTGTAGTACTACTGATGGCCACTAGGTGCTGCAATAAAAAGCCACTGAAAAGTCATTGATTGTTTTAACGCAGTCATTCTGGGCTCATCTGTTTTATTTGGACCTTTTATTGAATAATTAGGTCAATACTTCTCTATTAAACTCCATTAATAAGATCTTAGGTCGAACAGACAACTAGATGTCTACTGTGCCAAGCTTTGATTGACAGATGTGATTGACAGCTCACTTGCCTATCGAGTCAGACTTTTAAGAGTTTGGCAACATGCTGACTGTTAACGTTGACTTATTCTGGTTAAAAACTTGCAACAAGACTATAAAACAACTTTGTTACACAATGCTTAATGAAGTTTACTGTTGTACTGAGTTGCTAAACCAGCTTTTAGCATTCTTTCACAAATGCCTCTTACCGATGCTCTGATCCCTCCCCCTTCCACTGCTCCACCCCTATTGTCCAAAAATGGTAATTTCTGGCTCCAAAAAGCCAACATTTACATTTATGCATTTGGCAGATGCTTTTCTCGAATGCAATTTACAAAGGGAAGAACAACAATCTCAAATTAAAAGCACAATAAAATACAAAAAAAAACCAAAAATAGATTAAGGATATTTTTTAAAAAAAGCTATAAAATCAACACATAAAAAAAGAAATAAAAACAGAAATACCATTAACCAATAAAACAGTAGAAACCAATAACAAATACAGAGCAGAACAGTAGAATAAAAATAATAAGGCATTCAAAAACATAAAATGTTGACAGTGGTAGGACAGGAAGTGTTCTCTGAAGAGCTGGGTCTTCAGGAGCTTTCTGAAGATCTGCAGGGATGCCCCTGTTCTGGTTTTACTCGGTAGGTCATTCCACCAGCGCGGGACCACCCATGAAAACAGCCTGGATTGGCGCAATATGGTAATAGCATGGTAACACAAACTCCAGTTCAAACCAATACACTTCACTTCCTTTAGACAGAAATCTTTGGAGTGAGCATATCGGAACGTCACATGGAGCATGTAGCCACCTCACTGGTTGGATTCTGGTCTTTACAGCTGTCAGTCACCTATTTTTGTAACATAAAATACCTTATAGAACACTATTTGAGGCAGTGTGTGGTAAAACACTTGGTTATCAATGATGGTGACCATGCATTAGATGTGATGTAACATATCAATGCCTTCTGCAGGTTTTTTTTATTTAAAATTTGTTGTTGATCAAGTGAAATTGGATTCAACCTGTAAAAAAGTGAATTTTGAGATTAACACACAAAATGTATTGAAGTCGATTTGGTGCTGTCTAAGACTCATGGGAAATGTAGTTAAGTACTGTCATTATAGCTAAAGATGTTAAAGACTGAAATATTTCAGCCGTAGATACCAAGTGTTTGTAGTTTGTGGTCTGATGTGATGGCACTGTGGTTTGGCTGTCTTTTGTCATTTGTCGCAGTGCTGTGACCTCTGACCTCTGACGTATTTGCTGCAGTAACATGTGCTATTCATAAGCAGGACTTCAGTGTGTTGAGGTCTTTGTGTGTTGCTCTGGGTGAGATAATTTGCAAAATGACTTGGAAAAAGAAAGTCGTGTGTGTTTCTATGTGTCCAGTGTGTGTGTGTGTGTGTGCGTGCTCAGGGTGTGCATGTGTGAGCGCTCGGTCGCCCTCAGTCATATTGGCTTGTGTCCGGCTCCATCCTCATTCACCATCTGTGATCGAAAACCACTCCGTTTTTTCTTCAGCCACGCATGAACACAAACCATCTTTTTAATTTGTGCAGGAGTATTTTGAGAGCCTCACTTTAGGGTTTAAAGCTGCACCTATTGGTTCTATTTATTATTGATTAATCTAAAAAAAAAAAAAATCAAATGCATTGCCCATTGTAACAGAATTCTATTGATAATGACCCTTTAAAGGTTGGTATAATAACAATAGTGTGAAGCAGGGACATGCTCATATCTGGTTAATCCACATTGATATTATTTGTGCAGTTGTATAAAACTAAATATTTATTTTTTTGAAAGATGTTGAACTTGAAATAAAGTTGCTAGATAAACCTGGAAACAAAAAAGCTATAAAAACCATCAATATTTGCTCTGACTTGGACATTGTACTGTAGTGTATTCCCCCTGGTAAACGTATGTTATTTTCTTGTTGTATACATTGTTTGTATATTCTACTTCATTCAATAAAGATTTAATGAAAAAAAACAAACTTCTGTGGGCCAATCACATGATACCCTCACAGGTTTGAGGTAGGGAACAGTGCCTGGCATTGCGGGCTGCTCATGAAAATGACATGCTGACCCCTGTTGTCTTTTGTAATTTTACCCAAAAATCGAAATCAAAATTGAAAATTGAGTTTTTTGAGGAAAGAACACGGGATTTTAATTTTGCCAAAATCGTGCAGCCCTAAAAAATACCATCCAAGATTTCTTTAAATTAAGTAACTAGGGCGACACGGTGGTGCAGTGGTTAGCACACGTGCCTCACAGCAAGAAGGACCCAGGTTCGATTCCCGGGCGAT
>JAQQZY010000009.1:20371835-20384635 GCA_030068375.1 Ostorhinchus rueppellii | reverse complement strand
TCATCAAAATCCATCCATAACTTTTTGAGTTATGTTGCTAACAAACAAAGTAACAAACAAACACACAGTAAAACATAACCTCCTTGGCGGAGGTAATAAATCTATTTGACTACAAATTTGCTGATCTGTGCTTGCATTTCCAGTATGGAGCGCAGTAACTGGAACATGGAGGATGAGGTGGAGAATGCGGTGAGGCCCCCCAGTGGTCAGGAGGCCCCACAGCGACACCAGTGTAACGGACTGAGCGAGGACTCCAGTTCAGAAACCAGCAGCTACTCAGAGACCAGCAGGACCACTACGGTAGCACACGCTCATCTTCATCTTCACTGTCTCAGTCTGCCTCTGGCGCTGACTCCACCCCCTCTTTCCCTTAGGGTTCATCAGTGGGCGGGGCCCCTCAGGTGACCGTGGCCTACCTGAGTCCACTAGTCCTGAGGAAGGAGCTGGAGAGTCTGCTGGAGAACGAGGGCGAGTCGGTCCTGGCTCAGCCTCAATTTCTGGACAGTCACTCCATCATCTTCTGGAACCTGGTCTGGTACTTCCAGAGGCTCTGTCTGCCCAGTAACCTACTGCAACTGGTCCGAGCCTCAACACTGGTCAGCCAGTTTACACAGGTAACACTCAGTCTGATCCTGCAACCCCAGTCTGAACCAGAAGAGCCTTAAAATGACATGAATGTAATTCTGACATGTTTTGATATTGAACGGCTTACGATGTTTAAGTTGCTTTTGTAAAGGCACTGTATATAAATTCCAGTTTCTTTTAAAGGTGTTTTCATTGATTTCAATCCCTGATGATGAAGTGGAGAAATTACAGGGCATCTGATATTTTGTGATTTTGATGGACAGGTTTCATTAAGAAAGTCCTCATTTCAAAAATTAAGAGCTGTTTTTGTTGATGTTTGGTTAAAATCGAAATCACTCAAATAAAAAACAAAAAAAACAGGGAGTTGACTGTGAAATATGTCTGTAATTGCATTCATTATGACCTAAAAAGCCATAAAGACAATATAGTGAAACTGAAATCACCCTGCTGTTTGTTTTTCTTTAGTCTGAAAATTCAGCTGTGAGGGTCAGGCTCCTGTGGGACACTCTGACCCCCGACACAGACCAGTGGCCCCCCCTCTACATCCTCTGGAGGATCCACAGTAAGGCTTTATATAGACTCCGTGCTTGTTCACATTCTAATTTAAATGCAGTCAGTCTACGGCCCTAAAATGACCCACATGCACAGAAGCAGACATGACATCACACCCAGTGCACTGTGTTTATAGAAGTACATATGGATCTTGCCAGGTCCCGCCTCCTCCAGCACAGAATTGTGACATCTGTTGCATTTTAATTACAAAAAAAGTCAGATGAATTTTGACTTGACAATTGCAAAACATCAGGTATGTATCCGATTTAGGAACAAATATGAAAGTGACCTGAGTCGGATTTGAAAACCTCAAATTTGTTCTGTTTAGACTGTGTTCAGATATAGGTCAAAAAATCAGATTTGGTCCACTTTTAGCTGAAGTGTGATCATATCATAAGATTCTATCCTGATCTGAGTTTAAAAAGTGCTAAAACCCCCCAAAAAAGAACATGCTAAAAAGAGATATTGATGAGAGATCAGAGAATCAGACACACTTAAACTAACAAATCACCAGATGGAGGCAGTGGTTCTGAGGCACAGTCTGAGCAGTGCAACAAAACTTCTTAGACCATTCTTGTTTTCTTCTATTCTTCTATTATTCTTCTATTCTTGTTCATTTTAATGCCTGTTACAACTAAAGGTACATTTGTTTGGACAAATATACTAATGATAATAGCAAAAATTGCTCATCAGAGTTCAATTTCAGAGCTGATATCTATCCATTTTCCATGTTTTCTTGATAAAAAAAACAAAATCACTTCAGTTCTTACATCAATATCTATGGCATTGTACTGACAAAAACAGTGCTTTTACACATTCCATGTTTTCTTTTCTGTCTGTTTTAGTCACATGATACACACAGGAGTTAGCACTTGATTGCATAACCATTGTTTTTCATGGCTTTTAATGGTCTAATAGTTTTTTCTGCAACTGTATATTAACACTTACCTGATATTTCCACTGTTCCACCAGGTGGCGTCCCCATGCGCAGTTACAGCTGGAGGCGACACAACCACCCGTTCACCCTGTCCTTCCTGGAGGAGGTTCTGCGATGGGTTGGTATGAACGAGGTGCATAAGGCCATCACACTTTTTCTGGACACTCTGACCAAACAGCCGGGTTCGCCCAGAATACAGAGGTGAGAAACAGAATTTACATGTGACCAGGTCAAGTAAGTCAGATTATGTCCAGGATCGTAGTGTCTCATTTTTATTTATTCATTCATTTATATTTTTTAAACTTTCCATGCCTGTTGTCAAATAAATTCTTTATAGGTTGCATGACTTTTTTGTTTGTGTTTGACAGGAGTTTGTACAGAGAGTTTCTCTTCCTGACCTTGGCAGCTATGGGAAAAGACCACGTCGGTAAGACTGACAACAGTAGTTTGATTTTGATCTTCAAGAGAGCAAAATTTCACTTAAAATAAACAGGTTTGATGCAATTCAATAGATAGCTGACATTTTTTAATCTCATGTAATGTCGTGTCAGGTGTTTAAGAAGAAACTTGCTCACGTTCATGTGAATACTGATTCATTTCAGCAGTGGTTTGCTGCCACATGACGTAAAGCAGAATCAGTTTAATGTTGTTTTATATCATACAGCTCTTATAGTTTTAAATGTTTACAAGTTTTAATTTATATTGGATCTTTCGGTTTGGCTTTTGATAGCCATTTGAATTGCATTCGTGTTACACGCGCATCAGTAGTTTTAGTTCTTTTCTATGGTGGTGGAAAAAAGTTTTTGGACACTCCATATGAGTATATTTGTAATATATTATTAATTAATAATCACTCCTGTGTCACTGAACTCTGCCTAGTATCGTTTCATTCTCCAACCTTATATGCCCCCTTCTGCTTATGCTCAGTTCCATTAAGGTCAAAACTTCCAGGGCATATGTTGAAACTGTCAGGAATTTAGTTTTGTCATTTTTTTTCTTTTTAACGTTTGCATTTGTTTGTGTCTGATGCAACCTCACTTTTTGAAACACAAAAAATAATTTATTATAAGTTATTATTTGAGATTCTGCACAATCTTAACGCTGTTTGAAAAGTCTTTTACTGTATTTTGAGGAATGAACAATTTTTATTGGAGTTTTATTTAGTCTTCATTATTTTTCACTGTTGATTTTAGGTTTAGTCTTTATTTTCACTCATTTAACTCTGGGCTGAAGTTTCACTGATCCTTCTGATGATACTCCTTCATTCTGTCTTTTAACAGCTGCATTCGATAAGAAGTACAAGGCGGCGTACACTCGTCTCAGTGGTACTCTGGGTCGTGATGAGCTCCGTAGGAAGCGAGCTCAACCTCCGAGCCCCAAAGCTGTGGACTGTAGGCGGAGCTTCCACCCGCCACTTGAGTGCTGATCGATCCAGTTAATGGGAAGGCTTGCATCCCGAAGACAAAACCCCCGGAGCCCTGCTGCCTTCACTTGCTCGTGTTGTCCACCTCTGTGCTGCCGCCTGCTGGATGCTGGAGTCCCCCGTAGCTCCGTCTGCCTCGTTGCTGTGCATCAGCCGCTCTTCGTCTACATCCAGAGTCCAGTGAAGCTTCACCCAGAAAGAGGTGTCACATACCAAGCCGCGACCTATGCAGCAGGATATAACTGCGAGCAAACAGTTTGAAGCAGTTGGTTGTGTTTGTGCATGTGAAGCAGGCTCTGACGTGTCTGTGAAAACATTTTATTCGTCCCTTTTTTTTAAAAAAAAAAAGAAGCAAACGTTTCAGAGACGGATTGGACAGATTTTATAAGATGAAATTCAGCAGCAAATAAAAATGTCCAACAAACCTGATCCAACACGAAGCTCCAAACTCCCCAGAAGTAACTGTTTGATGTGAAGCATGAACAAGGCTGTGTTTAGGTTTTAAAAAGGGAATAAAAGCAGAAATTTAAAGAACAGCAATGTTCCAACATTCTAGTATTTTAGAGAAAGCAACAAAACGGAAGAAGAGCCTTTACAATCCCTGAAACCTGATTGTTGTGGATTTATGTGACCCCTCTGGAACGTTTAACCGGAAAACTATAAGATGTGACAAAACAGTGGAATTGTGGGATTATATTAAAGTGGGAAAACCGTAAAACAAGGATTAAAACCACTCCAAACAAGACCCGAAAAGAAGCTCTCCTGTTTAATGTGAATCTTGAAAAGGTTTCGTCTAAAAGGGAATGAAATCCGAGTTCATCTAACACCTGAGGCAATGAGAAGCTCCCTGAAGTATTTTGTTGTGAATCATTTTTCGTATTAAACAACCAGCGCGGTTTAAGATGGGAACCCTTTTCACAACGGCTCGTTTACGTTTTGGATCTGAAAAATCTGAGTGTGTAGATGAAAAGACGCCACGATAATCCTTGATGGCTGTACAAGATCTTCCAGAACACTGAAAGATTTGGATAAATGCTGAGTTCACCTTCCTCTGATTCATTGACGAGTCCGACCGCGTTTGAGACGAGAACTGGAACTGAAAGGACTCGGCTATTGTTTGATGAAAACCAGAGCCTGAAACCCTCTCCGTGTCTCTGTTTCTATTCCGTCTCCTAAAGCTTCTTCCCAGATGTTTTGGATGCTCAAAAAGTAAGCGGCATTCCCTCCAGCAGATGCTAAAGCTAGCCACCGAGCAGGTTCACCAAAGAGCGACTTTATTCCCTTCTAAGATTAAAACTGGAAGGGTTTTTATAACAGATGGGATGGGAGGAATCTTAAATATCCTCACAGATAAAACATAAAAGCTTTTAGTAGCTGGTGACGTCGTACCTTCTGATTCATGTGTTAACTCATTAATATGTCCCTTTCAACCCACTGCATCATCACATTATTACATCAGCTGTTGCCCTTGTGTAATGATGTAAACTCTGTATTATAACAAAGTGTAGATAAAGTTATTTATGACTTCTAAAAACCCACAGAGTTGGTGTAATAACGTGATTCTGACACAAACAAGACATGGGTTTCTACATTGAACAGCCGATACGACGCGCTCAGACGCTAAATAGCTACATATGTCTCTGTTTACAGAAGAAATGTGAAGAAAATACAGGAGGGATTAATAGACACTTAAACATAACATGTCAGTTTTCAGCTCTTTGTGGTTTGAGATGAGTTGATTATGAAAAAAGGAGGTACAAATCCTGCTCAGTATCTCTCCTGGTCTAAAAGATCTATAATCTGTCCTCTACGGTTACAACAGCTACACCCACTTATTACGCAATACTGTTTCCTTGTGGTAATTTTTTTTTTTTTATCTTAGGTCAATACTTTTTGGGATAACAAGTCAGTTTATCTTGAGAATCGAACTGATCTGAACGTTGTCTCTCACTTGAAGGACAATGAAATATTTATTCGTGTTAAATCTGGTGACGATCAATGATTGTTGCTCCTTGATCTGATGTTTTTAGCTTCAACTCGTTGCTAAAATATCATCTATGCACACTGACATGGCACTGCTGATCACAGATAAACATTACCAAATAATAACATGGAAAAAATGTTTTTTTTCTCGTGATCATGGGTTGATGAACTGTCATATAGAGAAAATAACAAGGCGCGCTTGTTGAAAATGATCAAATAAATTAACCTGTTGTCATGAGGAAACACGCTTTTATATTATCCCTTCTTATAATTATTCCTTATTTATTCTCTTATTGTTTTGTTTTTTTTGTAATTCAAATTTTTATTTAAATATACACAGTAAAAGCTCATAGTGCTACATATAAAAAATAAAGACAAGAAGGCCAATAACAAAAAGACACATTTGTTAAAGTCTAAGTAATCCCTGTCAAAAGGAGTTAAACAACATAAAATAGATAAAATAACATAATAATACATATACTACTACAAATATGTTGTACAAATACCAACATTACTTTTATTCTCTTATTGTAAAGAGATTTGATGATAAGAGTTTTTCACTGTCATGATAAAGATATGTATTTTTGGATTGAAATATAATGGTATTTAAAATAAATCCATACATCTTTACCTGCCAAAATGCAGCAGCTGTCAGTGTATTAGTTGTGACTGACAGCTTTGCTCACCATCAAAAAATCCGATTAGAAAATTACCATTTGCGTTGTTTCCCAGCCCCTGGTCTCTGGGATCCCATGTTTGTAATATTTTAATCATCAGTCAGTAATTGGCAGAATGTTCAACACTGAAAATAAGGGGTAACCTGAAGTGGCTTTGCTAACACAGTGAAATCTCTGCTCATTTTGATAGAATACTAAGTAAACGGTCCTCATGTGAATAAACAAACCAAAGATCTAAGACCCAGATCAGTAGATAATCCTCGTCTCAAACCCACCGGAGCACAGGCCAACTGGTTTTGTTTGAGGTTCCTGTGGAGCATGCCCAGTTTGTCTTGATTGGACACCTGATGTTCACCTCTGTCTGTTTTGTTGTTTGTCTGTTTGACTGGAACACGTTCAGTAAGTCAGCTGACCTTAACATGTTGCTTCAGGGCACTTAAGCAGCAGCTACCACCTGTTAGTGAGGGTCTGAATCTGTGAACTTCCACCATATAGCTGCTGGTGAGATGACCTTTGACCTTTGTTTTACAGTAAGACCCGTTAATTCATTTTGTCAAGCGGAGTGTGAACATAAACACAAAAGGCAGGAAGTAGAAAATGAGTCCTGTTAGTTTTCAGAGTTTAAATAGCTCCTCTGACATATGAGCAAATTTTGGGAGAGAATCTGCTTTTTAATGCTCTTCTTTCTTGTCAAAATGAAATAAACCACAGTAACTCATTTTAGGCAATGCTAGGTAAAAACAAGTCTTAAATTTTGGTCTCCCCTACCTCCCAAAACATTTATGACCTCAGCGCCAAGGGATAATATTAGCTTTGTACAGGGGATCATTTGTTTGAAATATTGCTTATGTTTTCCGTAAATATGGAGCCGGAAATAGACTGTGCTTTGCCTCGCTGAGCATAAAACTACCACTACTGATTCACTCAAAAATAACAAATCGTCCTGTTTGTCTTCCCTAAGTAGTAGTTCCAATGTAAAATCTAGTGGGGCTAGTTAACTTAACTAGCCATATTTAAGGCTGAAACAGGTTAAAACTAAACACTGGCCACCTGAAAGTAAATGGAGAACCATGCAGTCACTGGGAACATATTAGCTTATATACGATTTAAATCCTGATTTGGAATCAGGACATGGTTTTCACGTCACCTAGAAAAAAATATTAGTACAGTTTGCACACAAAGAGTTAACAGTCCTTTGTACTTGATAAAACAAACAAAATCCATACTAATCAGTGACTTTGGAGGTACTGTTAATGCATTTTTGAGCATAAGCACAAATTGGGTAGCAGTTTCCCACTGCTATGCTAACAGTGCACAAAACACACTTATGCGACCTGCCATCTTACTTTCTGAAAGAACTTAAGGATTTATTTGTAGAATTAGGGAATTAATGCATCAAAATGTCTAGTAATTTGTCATCTGTCATTTGTCTGGAAAGCAATTTTGTGTCTAAGCTAGTGCTCACAAAAGCTAACATCTAGCTAGTTAGCTTAGCTCCAACAGTGAGACAATAAGAGAAAGAGATGAGGAATAATGTTTTGTTGGGTTTTTTTTTTTTGCAAGGTTTTCTAGTTTATGCGACAGAACAGGAAAGACAAAATGTGCTGCAAAAAACTTTTTCCTTAAGACTAAATTATTTTGAGAAGTGTGTATGGTTGACGTTGCACTTCTAATCCAGTGCAGTTTAACAGTTACTTAAATCCTTGGATGCAAGTTTGCATGTTCGATTCCCGCTGCTGGTGAAGTGCCCTTTAGCAAAATGACTCAGTGACGTTGCGTTGTGTATCGACTAATTAAACTAAATGGGAGATGTGGACGTTTACTGTTGAAAATAAAATTTAAAAAAATGTTTCTTTTACTTTGACTGCAACAGAACTGAATCTTAAACAGATGAAAGGCTTTTTATTTCACATCACGGAAAGACACTGTATATTTTAATGCACCGGACTGCAGATCAGAGTTACATTTAAGGACTTTAATTTACTTTGTGTTACAGGTTGTTTTCCCGGCTGTATGACCGCAGTCAGCAGAGGAGAAAAGTGTATTTAAAATAGTTAGATTATTGTGTTTGCTGTTGTAATTTATATATGGTTGTGATTTCAGTTGTAAATGTTTGTTTTTTAAGAAAACACAAAAATAAAATACAGGGTTGAGCCAGAATGTCTGAGTTGATGGTGTTTTTGTTGCATAGTTTTAGGTATTTATTTACTTTACCACTTTACTGTCAGTGGTCATAATGTGATCAGTGTAAATATCAGTATCATCACAATTCAAACCATGGTGTCCAAATAACTTTAGTTCCGGGCTCACACAATGTCATCTCAAGTGGGTCAGACCAGTAAAATAATAGACATAATAACCTATAAATAATAATCCAAATGTTTATCTTTGTTCTAGTGTGAAAAAAGTAAAATTACCATATGCAAATAACGAATATAACAAAATAATGAAATTTCTTATGAACAATAAGTAGAATTTCAACAGTATTATGTCTGCGTTCATTATTAACACAACTTACAGATCACAGTACACAAATACACAAAATATACAGTAATGGGTATAACATTGTTACCTCCGCCAAGGAGGTTATGTTTTTGCCGGCGTTTGTCTGTTAGCAAGATAACTCAAAAAGTTATGGACGGATTTTCATGAAATTTTTACAGATTGTCAGAAATGGGGGACGATTGGATTTTGGTGGTGATCCGTGCATTCAGCGCCATCTAGTGAATGAAAGTACAAAAACTGCCTTGGCGGAGGTCTGCGGTCTCAGTGCTTCTCTAGTTAAATTTACACTTATTTTTCATAAAATATTTCAGGATGTTCATATTTGTTCAGGTTATTAATATTTTATGGTGAATTGAAAGTTTGTAAATGTAAATATTTTCATGATGTACATATACATTTTTTCACATTAAATCAAGAAGAAAATTTGGAGTTGACATGGTTAAGTTGGCTATTCTGCTATTATTTTACTAGATATTACATTGGGTTGTATGTGGTCCCTGAACTAAAACGGTTTGATGACCTCGACTGTTAATATTTTCAGTGTCATTTTTGCATTTTGCAAATTCATCCTGCGGACCGGATTGGAACCTTTGGTGGGCTGGTTTTGGCCCGCGGGCCATATGTTTGACAAACCTGATTTAGACCGTTTAGATGCCGGCCTTCAAAATAAAGGTCACGTATTATGTGATAGAGGTCTCCTTTGCCACATCATTTCTGCTTGTAATGATTTTTGCAGGTCAAGTATGTTTGCATTTAATAATAATAATAATAATAATAATAATAATAATAATAACTATTATTATTATTATTATTATTATTATTATTATTATTATTATTATTATTATTATTATGTACGATGTGGCTGTTTGTGACTTTTATTGTGAAAGTGCGGACCGGTTGTGCATTTACATTACCTTACCTTACCTTCACATCCATCATGTTTTCATCGAATAATTTGGAAACATTGAAACCGCATGTAGAGACAATGTAAACCGTGCTGAGCCGGGTTAACTGGAGGACCAGTAAGCCGGACAGCTGGACCTGGAGGACCGAGAGGAGCCGATCTGGGCCAGGTGAGCATTCAATTCACATATTTGTACAGAGACATCGATAAAGATTTAATTTGATTTGGCTGCAAATTTAGTGTCGCCTGTTGTTCCAGAATTGAACAGAAGTCAAAGATAATGTCGGGTTTTTTTGTTTTATTTTTACGTCCATCCGCTTTTGTCGCTCAGTTTTGCGTCTTGCGTCATTCACGGCGAACTCCGTTTAGAAATATATTAATTTAACGTTTTGTTTGGATATAAAATGTAGGGGATAATGGTATATTAGATCAGTAGTTTTAAGGCAGTATTGTTGTACATGTATCAAACATATTTTAGACACAACTGGATTAAAGTCATAGCTTTGAATTGTATTTTATTTCCGGTAATACTTAAGAGAGAGCTTCCCATTGCGTTTCATTGATAAATCGAGAAAAATCATTAAACTACAGGTTATGGATATATTTTTTTAAATTAAAACTGTCGCCGAACTAAGGAGAGAATTATAAAATTCATGGTATTCATTAAAAAATGTTTTTTACTGTCTTGAATTATTGCCTAAAAGTAAAGAAAACATTAAAGTTGTGGATTTTCTAACGGAGTTCGTTTTTATTTCCATGAGGAGATACATCTGCGCAGTTTCCAAGCTCTACTAGTGTTTTTTCTTTGTTTTTCACTCAAGTTCGTGTCTCTGTCGCGTGTCAGGCTGATCTACCCCTAATCCACGCAGATGTTGCAGGTGCGCTTGTTTCCAGACACATGGCGGGTGTTTCCTGCTGCTGGGCGGGGCTCCCGGTGTCGCTGTCCGGCGTTGTGGTGCTGAAACTATCCTGATACATACAGGAGGCCTGAAAAACACCATATATACACACATTTACATGGTTTTTATCCTGTAATGTGTGCATTAAAATTGATATAAAGTGATTTTATGTTTTATATGTTTAATTAATTTCCTATTAAAACGACAAAAGAGTAAAGTCAAGTATTATTTTCCCTTTAAGCTTTGTTGATGTATTTGTTCCAGACTGAGCGACCATGTGGAGGAAGACGTTTCTGCTGGTGCTTCAGTGTGTGGAAGGTACAGATAATGATGATGACACTGACATTTTGTTGCATTTCATCACATCCATTTTCAAAACCACAGGAAAGATAAAGACTTGACAAGATCATCCTTAACAAGAAGACAAATACTTGTATTTTTGAGTTAAGACCATTTTTATTAGTTTTTATTGAGTCTTTCAGTTTGCTTTTGATTCATTTTACTTGTGCATATGTAGATGTAATTCAAGTTTTATTGACAAATTAAATGAATGTATTGGTTTTAGCTGAGTTTTTCTTTTATTTTAGTTTCAACTATTAGAAACTGAAAAAAGATCTGGTGAAAGAGATGATTTACCAAAACTCTTTTTTGTCATTGGAGTTGCATCGGATTACATTAAATTTTTACATGTAGTTAAGAAAATTATTTTATGATTGAAGCAAGAAAAGCTGAGGTTGTGTGTTGAGCTGACATTAGATATGAAAATATGAATTTGGTTTAAAATATATACTTATGCTTCATTACCAGTTAAATAAACATTTTACATTTTATTCTTTTTTAAATCTGATTAAATTTCTTAGAAGTTTCCAGTAATGAAGTTAAACTGACAACACAGAGTTAAATCATTTTATCGCAGCAGATTCACACTGTAACAGCTCCTTTCACACTATTATTGGCAGAAACCAGACCTCAAAAGCTCTGCATTTTATCTCTTTAATCTAATATCTCATCTTTTTCTTTCTGTTTCTTTATTCTTTACAATCAAATAAGTTCTGTTGATAAAAAGGGACAGATATTTTTTAAAGTGTCAAAAGCACCAGAGTTTTGCCTTTTAGCTCCTATACTATTTATTTTCATTGTAGAGAGCGCAGGTGTTACTCAGGACACAAACATGGTTGTGTTTTTTCATTTAGTCTTCCCTGGAGGTATTCCAGTAACCAGCATGCATTGCTGCAGGACCTATAAATGATCTGTCAGTGGGATGCAGCTGTTTTAATGCTACCGTTACACCTGTGTCTTTATGAGTCAAACATCTATTGAACTTAAACTCTGTTGTTGTTGCAGCTGTAGTGTCGTCTCAGTGCTGGCAGGGGGCCACATTCTCTGAGGCCGTGGTGTCTCCATCCGTGGACAGCAGTGGGATCCTTCGTGTTCCTGGTGTGTCGTCGCTGCCTCAGTGCGTGGCGGCGTGCTGCGACCTGCCCGGCTACGACCTGGCCTGGCTGTTCAAGGGCCGCTGTTATGTTCTGAGCTGCCAGCAGAAGGCGGACTGTCATCCCCGAGATCGACGAGGGGCTGACTCTATCCTGGTCTTCCTGCGCCGGCCGACACCTCAGACCCTGGTCCTGCAGTCTCTGGTCAGAGGTGAACCATACGGTGGCCGTTGGAAACCCCTCTCTAGGTCCTCTGAGGCGCCTGGAGACCTGCAGGCCCTGAAAGACCTGGCTCTGTTCGATGGACCCGAGCAGGACTTCTCTGACCCCGGGATGCTGGATGTGGAATATTCGGAGGAAAACCAGGAGGGGGAGGGGGGGCCAGAGAGGCTGACAGATCAGGAACGAGACCAGCTGAACCAATCGGATGCTGCGGAAGGTCCAGAGGGTTGGACGACTGAGATGAGCCCGACCCAGAACACCAGTCTGGAAGAGACCAGGACCAGGAAGCCGACTGAAGATCCTCCAGCTGAAGAGAAAACGGTGAGTCATACAGTAGTGGGAAAAAAGTTTTCAGACACCCTTAAAATTTGAATTTATCTTAGACATTATCATGAAATACTTGCAGAAGAATCTTTTATTTGTATGTTTTAAAAGGTGTGGCTGCATTAGTCAAAAACAAACACGCATTTTTTTTGTTGTTGTTTATTGTTAACAAGAAAAAAATACAGAGTGTCTATTTACACCCGAGTGCAAATAGGATATATTCACACAGTTCTTCTATTTACACCCATCTGGGCGAAAGGTTAATGTTTGCGTAATTTTCTGTCTATTGGTGGCATTTCCTGTGAAAAGAGCGCAAATCGTTTTCTACACGCAGGCTACGTGAACTCTAGGAGTTG
>JAQQZY010000009.1:20340548-20351893 GCA_030068375.1 Ostorhinchus rueppellii | reverse complement strand
CCGGGATAGGCTCCATGCGACCCCCGTGACCCTAGTGAGGATAAAGCGGGTATAGAAGATGAATGAATGAATATAAATACTGACTAAACCTGCTCTCAGTATCAGTCAGACACAGACCCACAGTGTAAACTGTCCAGACACTATAAGGTAATGATTAAACTGTTCAGTGAGTGAGTTTCTACATATTTAACAGCATCTGCTCTGCTCTTTGTTTGTCTACAGTCTGTTCTCTTGTACATGAAAGATACACAATAAATCTGACTTGTGTTCTGGACTGGACTGATCTGTTATTCTGACAGCTCCATTAGTCTGGCATAAAGCGGCAGTGATTTTAACCATTAGACCTTTTCTTCTACATAAACATGCAGGGTTTTTTAGTTATTTTAAAGGTTTTAAAACTATTTACTTTAACACTGGAAATTATTACTTTTTTACTTTTATTTGAGAGTAGAGGAGTAAAACTATGGCACAGATGCATTGATTTTGAAAACATATATTGTTTACTTTAGCAGCATTAAACTACTCTGTAATTTATTGACGCCGTTTCGGTTCTGTCATTATCAGTTTAACCAAGCTGATTTAGGTAAAAGACACTTGGTTCTGGTTCACAGTTTCAGGCCTCCAAAACACATGTACTTCATCTCTACGTACTCGTTGATCCCGTGATTGGACCCTTCGCGGCCCAATCCGGACTGTTTGACCCCGCCGAACAGGGCCTCCGACGTAGAAATAAGGCCTTCGTTGATTCCGACCATCCCCACTTCCAGCGCCTCTGCCACCCGCCAGATCTGACTCACATCCTGAGAGTAGAAATAACCTGAAACCACAGAGCAGTGTCATAGGAGTCAAAAACCTGCGCTCAAATGGATGTTTAACGGCAGAGCGTATGTTTTGTTACGAGATGTCACCTTCACAATAAAAGCCCTGGATATAAACACTGAAAACTCAATTTAACGTACACTCGTATCATATTTAGTGGCGGACACACACCCACATTGTCGCACAGTGTTTCCTTTATATAAATTTGGCATCACTTACTGTAAACAGAGGTTAGCTAACTGAGCTAGAATGTACACCAGGGACGTCAGACTCATTTGAGTTCAGGGACCACGCAGCCCAGTTTGATACTTCTTAAGAAATTATGCCTCATCTCATTTACATGTATTACAACTCATCACAGTGGATCTACAAAGACAAAACATTTAGTACTAGGCATAATTTTGTTTAAAAAAAATGCACTTTTTCTTAAATTTCAGGTTATTCACAGTTTTTGTCAATGGATACTTTATAAATGTAAGCATTTTCAAAATGTAATTTCAATTTTTTGCGCTTAGAGAAAAATTTGGATTTGTCACTATTTCTAAGTTTTTGTACTGGTCCGGCCCACTTGACATCAAATTTAGTTATATGTGCCCCCTGACCTGACTTAATATCTTCATTTTGCAAATTCTTCTTGAAAGCTGGACTGAACTCTTTGGTGTCGTATTAAAAAAGCCTGGACTCACCTGCCAGCCCGACGTTAGAAGCGTTTGCGATGGCCACAGCTTCTTCTTCTGTATTAAATCTGAAAAGGTTTGAAATTAGATGTTGAAATATTCTACAAATAGAAGTGATTTGCCAATGCTAGTGTGTATAAGAGTTTTTTGGGGTTAAATCCAGACATACTCATGTTTAAAATGTGATAATATTGTATGTTACCATTATATTTGGTTTTCATGCAGACGTCCACAGGTTTCTACCACACATTTACAACATCTGACCACCGACAATACTATTGGTTCATTCATTAAAAAGGTACCCATCACTGGGTTGGACATAATAGACACAGAGTGAACATTTAGTCCTTGAAGTTGATGTGTTGGAAGCAGCAAAATAAGCAACATAAGGAACTGAGTGACTCTGACATGTTCCACAGGTCCCACTGAAATGAGATAACATAATACTTCTTTGCCTGTCAGTGGTCAGAATGTTATGGGTGATCAGGGAATGTCTTAAATTGTCTGTTAAATGACCTTTTATGTTTCGTATTTATGTGTCAGAGTAAATGAAAACACACACTGACCTGACAACAGGCAGCAGGGGACCAAAGGTTTCCTCCCTGGTGCAGAGCATGTCTGTGGTGACATCAGCGAGCAGAGTGGGCTCCATGAACGAGCCCTCCAGACGCTTCCCGCCCCTCAACACCTTCGCTCCCAGAGACACAGCGTCCGACACCTGGTTCAGCACCTGCACCAGAAATTTCAACCCAAACTGACTCGGAGATCTAGTCTGATGACCAGCACTCACACTTAACAGCTTCCATGTTCTGATAAACAATGATGTCAATCTATGACCGTGACACTGATGGACCTGTTTTTATGGGGTAAAATTCACGTTTGTACCTAAACACTCATGAAATACAACAATTTGTTTTAGACACACAGACAGTGGTGCATTCAGGTCAGTATTCCCCCTACCATTAAATCCATTATATCGGGGGGACACAAAAACAACCCTGCCCCCCCTGCATGTCAAGTCAATTTTAATGAATTTAGTACATTGGTAAGTGCATTTTCTTTTCAGAGAAAACTGAAATAATACTCTCTGGAGCCAAGAAAGAACAATTACAAGTTAGTGCTCAACTTCAATCAGTAATGATAAAAAAACTACAACGAAGCCAAAAACCTAAGTGTAGACCTGAATTTCATCAGTCACTTTAAGACCGGGGCGGTATGGCTAGCACTGTTGCCTCACCACAAGAAGGTCCTGGGTTTGATTCAAACACCAGGACCTTTCTGTGTGGCGTTTGCATGTTCTCACTGTGGTTGTGTGGCTTCACTCAGTCTACTCCGGCTTCCTCCCACTATTCAAAGACATACACTAATTGTTCAGTTTTGAACCTAATTAGTGCAACCAACTAATCGCTAATAACTAATTTTAAGCTAACATTACCCATAGGTGTGAATGTGAGAGTGATTAGTTGTTCATCTCTGTTTGTCGGCCCTGCAATGAACTGACGACACAACCAGAGTGGACCCTGCCTTCGCCCATAAGTGTCTGGGACAGGCTCTAGCACCCCCACAACCCTCTTGAGGATAAAGCAGTTCAGAAGATGACTAACTGACTTTAAGCCCGTTAGTCAGCCTATTATCAAATAAAAAACACACATATCAAGGATTAAATGACTGTCTTAGGAGGATTTAGAAAAACTTATCCATACATTAATGTTTAATAGGCTGGACTATTGTGACAATTTCCTGACAGGTCTCCCTAAAAAGGTCAAATCTAGCATGTGCAGCTACTTCAGGACACTTCTACAGATCTCACTAGTGCTGAATCACAGAACTACAGTTCTCAGATCTTTATACTGGCTTCCTGTCTGTCACAGAACCGATTTCACAATAGTGGTGTTGGTTTCTAAAGCACAGAATGGTTCCAAGGCAAAATAGCATTCTGGTCTTCTGAACCACCCAAAGCCCTTAGAACATCTTAGAACACAGGTCTGCTTTGTGTTCCCAGAATCAGAAATAAACATGAAGAGGCAGTGTTCCATTTCAATGCACCACATACATGGAACAAATTCCTTTCATTAAAAGCAAACAACTGTTAATTTCCCAAACTTCACAGTTTATTTTGCATTTTACCTGCTTTTATTCTTATGTTCTATTCTATTTTAGTTTGTTTTAATGTGTCTTATTCTTTTATTTTTAAATGACATTTTCTTGCACACTTTGCTGTTATGCTTTTAATGTTTTATAAAAATCACTTCCAGTTGTTCTGTATATGAGATGTGATACATTAATAAACCTGCTTTGCCTTTGACATGAATTACAGATATATTCACCTCAAGATGACAGAATCCAGGTTTAGTGGTTCATGTCTGATTGAACTGTGTGTTTACCTTCTCTGCTGCTCTGACGTTTATTAACGGCCCTTGTGTGGTTTCAGGGTCTGAGCCGTGACCGAGACGCAGTTCAGAGTCCATTGCTTGACCCAGTTTCTCCAGGAAGAGATCGTAAACACCGCTCTGGACAAAAAACCGGTTTGCACACACACACGTCTACAAGAGGGAGATGAAGATGAAAGACGAGTTAGAGACTCAATTAAATAGTGTATTATAACTTTGTAAAAGTACTTTCTAATGTATGTATGTAGTATGCAAATAAGTTCATCTATATCCTACAGCATGGCACAACTTTTATTTTCAAGCTCAACACACGTTAAAGCTGCGGATGACTTTTGTCACCAATTTTTCATCAAATCTGTAAAAACTGAGTCATAGCCGAAGTATCACAAGTGTGCAAGTCTTTCCATGATTACACACCTGAATCTCTTCCCTTATGGTGAAGTATTTCAAAGTGTACTCCACCATAAACGATCCATTTGTTTACAAACCGAGCTGGTCGGTCACTTGGGCATTTTTGGAAGTTTGTTGTGACATGCATTGTGGGAAGTGGGGCTCCATGCAGCCGCAGTAGCAAGAGGCAATGAAGCCATTTCCGTGTTTGTTGCCACTTACCACAGTGCACAGCGTGACAAATTTCCAAAAATGCCCAAGTAACCTACCGGCTCTGTTTGTAAACAAATGGATTGTTTATGGTGGAGTGCACTTTGAAATTGTTCACTGTGAGGGAAGAGATTCAGATGCATAATCATGGAAAGACTTGCAGATTCAACATACTTAGGATATGACTCGGGTTTTATATATTTGATGTAAAATTGGTGCGAAAATTATACGCAGCGTTAAATACTGCTGCGACAACTCCATAATCATTCTATTGGGTCTGTTCATGACAGTTGTAAAGATTACTGTATACTCAAGCTTTTAAAATATGTTCATGAAGTTCTACTGGATTATGTGAGCTGTAGATATTCTATTACCCGCCTCTATATATTCTATTCTATTTCTTCTGAGAATTATTAGCGCTTTGTTAAATTTTTTAGCAGCTTAAATCTCTATGGTCTATTTGAACTTTTCAGATGTCTATAAAATGCTTCAATCTGTTGCTGTTGGGCACGAAATCTCATCTAAATAGAAGACATCAGTTGAGTGTTCAGTCCTTCATGGTGTCCCTGGTATCTTTTTTCATTCACACTTGCATTAGAAGTCTGACCTGGTCGACTTACTGAAGATGCCATGTAATTTCCAGGACTGAACAGAACACGTCTCACCTGTCCAGAGTTCCTGAACTTGGAGGCCATAGCTCCAGCCACTGCCTTGTCAATATCAGCGCTGTCAAAGACAATGAAGGGAGCGTGGCCACCCAGCTCCATAGAAGCCCTTTTCACCGTATCAGCAGCGAGTTTTAGTAGCACCTGAGACAACAGTCAACATTAAACACAGACAAACAAAGATTTGGATTAAAATTTCTGTAAACATTAATTTCAAGTGATAATCCAGGGTATGTGCAGGTTCAAAGAAGCCAAATGTATGACTTTAAGATGTTTTTCAAGGCATCTTCAGTTAAATTTAAGACCTCCTATTCACATAAATAACCAGTTTTAACCATGATTCAATCCAGCAACATTTTAGTTACATTTCTTCATAATTAATGATTGTGCTACTGATGTTAAAGCTGCTAAAGCTCATACCTTAACCCCTCCACCCATGAATGATTGTTGGAGGCTCCAATCATTTCCATTTACATTATGATAAAATGATCAACACTAATCACATTCTTTCCAAAGATTTCCAAAGCAGAAATGGCAATATTATTTGTGTCAGTGGAATTTTATCACATTTTCTATTTTATGAATAATTAAGGCTTTAATTCAGAACAATCACATTTAAGAATTTTTACAGATCAGTGGACATCCTGTAATATTAGAACAATAATTGTTTAAAACACTGTGACCCACCTTTCCAGTGGCAGTGGACCCAGTAAAGGAGATCTTGGCCACTAGAGGGTCTGTGCAGAGAACCTGTCCCACTGACGGGGTCTTCTCTCTGGAACAGGGAACCACATTAAACACACCTGCCGGGATCCCAGCTTGCTCTGCCAGCTAGAAAGACATTAAAATATCAGTCAGTTCCATCATATCATATTTTTTGCAAAGCGTATGCACATCCTTTAGGCCACTGGTCTGGTGTGCTGACCTCTGCCAGAGCGAGTGCAGACAGTGGCGTGTCCTCGGCTGGTTTGACCACCACGGTGCAGCCGGCAGCCAGTGCAGCTCCCACCTTCCTGGTGATCATAGCGCTGGGGAAGTTCCACTGAGAAAGAAGAAAAAGCAGCATTTAACTAGAATCACATAAGAAAAACAAATATCTACTATGGATGGTAGGGTGGCAACTCAACAGATTTTATATCAGTTTACATTGTTTTCCTCTTGTTGCATCTGTTACACCATTCTCATCATGATATGCATATCTGACATCTATAAGGATATGGAATACAAGGAAAAGAAAATTACATGGGTAATTTGTTTGCCCTATCGAACAGATCATAAATGTTATCAACATCATGAGCTACACTACAGTGACAAGTACGAGATTTTCATATTAAAATAAAGATTTCGTTGTTAAAAATTGAGGATTGCAAACTGACAACTTTGCATTTAACGTGTTTTGTCTTGTGCAAACACATATTGATCTGCATCTATAAACAGAACAGTTAATCTGATTTATCAAATTAGTCCTCCAAATTAGTTTTGCAAAGAGCAGATTTTAACTTAATAGTTTTATTTTTACTGATTCTAACCAAAGGTTTCAGCTTTTTCTTGAAGGGTCTTTTAGTTTGATGCCATTTTTCTATGCTTATATTTTATTTGACATGTGACATTCATGGATAGATTCATCAAGGAATCGTGTCTTTTCTGTTATTCTATGAATCATTCTTGAAAACACAAACTGATGCAAAACAAGAACAATGAATAATTCCCTTCAAATGGATAAAAATGTATGTAATTAAAATAACAATACATTTTATTTAAAAGCGCCTTTCAGGTCACCTAAGGACACTTTACAGAGAATATTAAAACATAACGTGAGGAAAAAACCATAAATGGTTATGGCAAATACAGATACCTTTTTCTTGCTCTAAACTATTATTTGACCTCTAATGTGGAACACTGGTTTGGGTTTAGATTTTCTAGATGCTACTGACTGGCTGCTCACCGGCGTGATGATGGAAGCCACGCCGACCGGCTGCTTGAGTTGGAGGATCTTTCTGTCTTTAAAAGGGGAGGGGACAATGTCGCCGTATATTCGCCGAGCCTCCTCAGAGAACCACTCCAGGAACGAAGACGAGTACATGACCTCTCCAGTAGACTCCCGCAAGGTCTTCCCCTGGAGATGAAAACAGTGAAAACCTCAAAGAACAGGCGGAAGGTCGACAATGGAATGTTAAAAGACCATATGAATAAAAGCCAATCCAGCAACAAACATTTAATTTATTTATTTTAGAAGTAACTGTGGTGAAATGACCTATTACATGTACTCACGCATTCAAATGTGATCAGTTTAGCCAGATCTTCTTTGTGCAACATCATCAGGTCATGCCACTTCCTCAACAGGAGGCTTCTCTCCTGCAGATCATAGGAAGCTATGAATCCACCACCACCACCACTTTACTATTACTAGTTTCAGCTGCTCGCTTTAGGAGTTGCCACAGCAAACTGTGCTTCCATCTGACCCTGTCCTCAGCATCTTCTTCACAACTTGGACTGATAACACCACTGCACTTTACAAAAAAGATCAAAGGAGACTATCTGTTCAGAAGCCTGAGGTCTTTTGGGGTGCGGGAGGGCACTCCCAAGGACCTTTTATGACTCTGTTGAGGCTTCGGCCATCTTCTACAGTATGGTTTGCTGGAGGAACAGTATTACAGCAGCTGATAGGAAGAGGCTGGACAAACTGATAAAAGGCCAGCTCCATCCTGGGATGTCCTCTGGAACCTGTGGAGGAGGTAGGGGAGAGGAGGTTGACAGCCAAGCTGTCCTCCATGTTGGACAAAGACTCCAACTCCCTCCAACACACTCTCACTACATTAAGGAGCTCCATTAGTGACAGGATGATGCGCCCCAAGTGTGTGAAGAAGAGGTATTGCAGCTCTTTCCTTCCTGCAGCTGTCAGGCTCCACAACAGAAACTGCTCCAAATAATTCTGTGCAATAAACTGTATCACTATCCAACCTGTGGCATGATCAGCATGTGCACAGCTGTAAATAGTATATATACGTTTTGTTTTTTTTTTGTTTTTGTTTTTTTATCTGTCTTTATTTTTTATTTACCATTTCTTTTGCTCTTGTGTACTTTGCTGCTGTAAATGCTGGAATTTCCCCTTGTGGGACTAACAAAGACATTTTATCTTATAACATCCATAGATCTCCTCTTTGGTCTACCATCATCATCATCACTTTATTCTCCAAAACAGGAGACAAAGGGGTAAAGTTTTCTGAGTGAAGGGGGAGTAGCTTGTACCATTGAGCTAGTGCCTCATCCTATCAACATATTTCTTTCTCTAATCACTGATGTACTAGACATTGTTGGAAGGCGTTTTGACAATTAATAAATACAAAATAAGGAATGCATCTTTCAGTCACTGAAAGTCTCAAATACCAGGAAATATTCAGGTTCCAACATACTTAGCATGGCAGCAGATGCATTCAGTTACTGTCCAATGAAGTGTCTGAAATGGATTATAGTTACACAAGTAAGAACATAAAAAATATTAAATATTAAACAACATAAATACTACACCAAGTAAATCATTTACTGTTTTGCGCCTCTTGAACTATGTGCAGAATTAATATCATCTTGGACCTGTTACTGAAGATATCCATTTTGGCTTTAACCCATAATGCCTAAGTGGCGCTTATTTCTGCTACGGTATTGCTACTCCAGATGTGTAAAACACCAAATTAATAAAGACATAATTAAAACACAGCATAAAATAGAAATAAATGACTTTAAAAACAAGGTTAGATTTCAAATATCAGACATACTTATGATTTATTGCAGGATCATGATACATCAATACCTTCACATGAAATTCCATTCATACTTTCCCCGTTTAACAAAAAAAACTCACTCCACATCAGCTTCAATTAGAGCCGGATGATATGGCCATAAAACTAAGCCATAAATTTTTGCATTGTAATAGACAACTTACAATGTTAGTGAATGGCTGACCTCATGACATGACCTCAAGACAAAAAAAAAAAAAAGGTTATCTAAAACTACTCAACCTTATTAAAACTATATGTCATAAATGACTGGAGAAACACATCCACAGTTACTATATATACAAAAGTTAATAAGAAAAATAAAGTTGATATAAAAAGAAACACATGGGCAGTTGTTGAGCAAGAAATAGCCCCAGAGGAATAATTGTGCTTTTGTAATTCAGGCATTTTTCATTTTGCAATTCAATTCATCCCACAAGCCAGATTGGACTGTTTGATGGATCAGTTTTAGGGAAGCTATACATAATGACAACTCCAAGTTATCTTTTTGCTTTAAAGTGAAAAAATAAATTGCATAACAAACACATTTACATTTACAAAATATCCTTTCACAATAAAATGTGAATGACCAGATAAAATATAAACAAGAGGTCTGGTCAGGTCTTTACAGGTCTGACTCAAAATTTCATTGGACTGTATGTGGCCCTGACCTAATGAATTTGACACCCCTGACTCTAATGCACAGGTATCCAACATGTGGCCCAGGGGCTGAATCCACTCCGCCAAAGGTTTCAATCCAGCCCCTGGGATGAATTTGTGAATGTAAAATGATACTGAAGATATTAACAATCAAAGGATGTTAAAATCATTTTCGGTCAATTTAATCTAAAGTGGATCAGACCAGTAAAATACTATCAGAATAACCTAGAAATAATGAAAACTACTAAAATTTTCTCTTGGTTTCAGTGTAAAAGGAAAAAAAAAGTACAATTATACAAAAATATTTACATTTACAGAATAGCCTTTTACCAAAAAATGTAAATAACATGAAATCTCTTAAGAGCAGTATGTGGAATTTTAATAATATTCTGCCTGTTATTTAATGTTTTGTGTATTTGTAGATTCACTGTGATCTATCAGTTGTGATTCATGTGTATAAATGATAAACTAAGGCAAAACATCAACTTTGCACTTGCTTTACTTAGGAATTTCCAGGTTGTTCACATTTGTTCATGTTATGTTCAAGTACAATTCGTAAATATAAACATTTTCATGAAGGAATTTTTGGGTTTTTTTCACTCAAAATTTATTATCCTATTATATTTACATTGTTTTGTAGTCAGGCCCACTTTATACCATATCGGGCTGTATGTGGCCTCTAAACTAAAATGAGTTTAACATCCCTGCTCTAACGTATCTCATTCATTGCATTTTAGTTTCGTTTTCACTAAGTGCACGCGAGGAAAGTAACGACAAACCAAGGGTAACCGTGATATTTTATCAGACTGTGTTTGTCTGATCAGTACCGTCTAAACTGAGTGAAACCCAGCTCTATCAAACATAAAACACACCGTGTGTTTCATGTGAGCCGTGTTTTTCAGTCTGATGTTAAACTGGACCGTGATCTGAGTGGAGTCCGGTCCACGGTGAACATGCTAACCGTTAGCATACCTTAGCCGTGGTCCTCTTCCACGACTGGAACGCCTTATACGCGGCGTCCACAGCCTGCTTGGCCTCCCCAGGACCACAGTCTGAAACCCGTGCTATCTCCTGCCCCGTGGCCGGGTCTAGGACCGGGAACACCGAAGCTGCGGAGATCCAGCGGCCGTCCACATAGCCCTGTGTCCTGAGCAGCGGGGCGGACACGTCCAGGGTATATTGTCGGTGCATGACGGTGGGGAGGTCCGGGAGGAGCCGGCGGAAGAAACACCGGGTCTGGAACGTACAGACAGCGGACACACCGGGGTACATGTTCGTGGCTGACTGTTGGAGTGTGTGAGTGAGTGTTTATGTATGCGTCTGTGTGTATGGGAGGGGTGAAGTCCGTGGAGAAGCCGCCAGGGGCCGCTTTCTGTCGGTTCGAACCAGTCTGAAGGAGGCGCGTTTGTCACGTGACCAAGTCCAACACGGAAGAAGAAACAACAACAAACAAACCAGATGACTCATCAGCTTCTGCCCCAGTGCACATGTATATATAAAGACACAACACACGGACACTAATAAAAGACAAATTCTCCCTTCATAAAGTCTATTTGTGTATATGTTATGTGTATTCTTGGTTGTATATTTTAAGCAGGATTAGCCTCTGTCTGTGCTGTATTATGCATGATATTGGTTGAAGCATTATAATAGTATGTTTGTATACCCTTACATGCGTTTTAATCAGAGATGTATAAAGTACTGGAGTAGAGGAGTGCAGTACAAGTACTATATCAAAAAACTGACTTGAGTAAAAGTTGA
>JAQQZY010000009.1:20295936-20306784 GCA_030068375.1 Ostorhinchus rueppellii | reverse complement strand
TGTCTTGTTATCAGGAAAACTATGATCTATGTCATAAAAGTCATGGGTTTATTGATTAATGAAACAATATTTAATTATTATTTAATTATTCAGGACTGAAAATCGTGAAAAGGGTTTGTTGCTTTTGATCTGTGCGTCCGCTCCGAGCTTATGTGCCGGGGCTCAGCCCCGGACAGCCCCGGCCCAATTTAACCCCTGAGGCTAGTCATGTTCTGCTTAAACTGATAATTTGTAAAATGTCCAGTCAGTGACTTTCCTCTCTGTCTGCAGCGAACTGTTGATGTTGAGATGTTTCTGTGTTTGGATGACCACCATAGACAGACCTTTGCTGAGTTTTGCCTTTTGGATTTGAATTCTACTTGATGTTTTGTGTTTGTTCTCCACTGTAGGCTGGGCAGAAGACGGGCAAGAAGGCAGGCCATGAGCCGGGCTTCACTGTGGTCCCAGAGCTGATCCAAGGTCTGGAACACAAACACCACCAGCTCTACCTGGCCAACTCGCTGACGTCAGTCTCACTAATGCAGATGCTGCTGGACCAGGGTCTCTACGCCTCTAGTTCCTTCCCCCCTCCCAGCCACATCCTGCCCCGTGAGCTTTGGGATGAGGGCAGCGTTGAAAAAGCTGGTGACTTCCTGCAGAAGCGGTGTGGCCCCCTGTTGGTCACCCGCTGGAGGGACATGAAGGAGATGGGCTGCCTGTCCACTAACGCGGCTCCAGGGAACCCGGACACAGTGTGGAGGAGGTCTCAGACCAAAGTGGGTGGTCTGGACCCCATCCAGCGGCCCATGGCCTTCCGTCTACTGCAGGAGAATATGAGGGGAGTAGATATTTGTAAGCAGTTGCTGGCCTGTAACCCACTGGGAGGAATCCAACAGGATCAGCACTGGAGGAGTTTGTTCTGGTTACTGGTGAACGTGAGCATTGTCAACGCCTTCATTGTACTGAGAGAGAGCCGCAAAGACAACCCACCAGCCTGGGTCCAGGATGGACTCTTCACCCAGGTCTCATCACTTATTCTGAAAATAAAAAGAAATCAAATATTTTGTCACTATAAAGCTACATGTTAATCATGAGAAACCCAAAAATTCTTTTATATTATGTTCATAAGTCAATGAGGAAAAACTTTAGTATTTTTGAAATTATAATATTATCTATTAACCAGAATATTAAAATATTCTGATATTAAAATTACTAGAAAAAAAAACAAATTGACAAAAATCTTCTCAGTATAATAGTAACAAAGAAATGTTTACAGAAATGTTATTGGAGTTTCTTAAGTCATACGTTTTTAAAATGACAAAACCTTTTCAGTGGTAGATTTCTCATCCAAACTCTCCTCCTTCTTTGTCGCAGGTGAATTTCCGAAAGCGTCTAGGAAACCAACTTGCCAAATGTGCCCAGAAGTATTTTGATACAGTTGAGATTGCCTCATCTCGAGGGACGAGGCCTGTGGAACAAGAAGAGCCAGTCAAACAGAGACACCGACTGGCAAAGATCAGTGGCTTCACCAAGAGGTGTAAGAACTGTAATGAAAAGAACGTTCGCCGTGAGAGTGTGTACGGCTGCATCATCTGCAAAGTCAACCTGTGCAAACACCCAAACTGTTTCTGGGAATTTCACGGGTTGTCGCCGCTCAACAAAGGTCAGTACTACCATACATATATTCACTGGAAAACTTCATGTATTAAGGGATGATTGTACTTAAAATGTGTCATTTGTTGTTTTCACAGGATCAACTAGTATTGGATTTATCAAGGACAGAATAAGGTATTGTAACAGGTTTCATTTGTCTATTTGTCAGAATTGGCTTGTATCACTGAGAGAAGTTAGTCTTTATGGAGTCAGAAGAGAAAGTATAAAGAGTCCGTGGAGGGATGCTGTCATGGACTGTGACGTATGTAGGACCTTTGTACTGGAACCCAAGGGTTTATAAAGCATTTAAAGCCACAGATTTTTTTAAACTTCAGGTTATCATCACAAGTTCAGTTGCTGTTTAGTTGGATTCAGAAACCAAGTGGACACTAGAAATACTAGAAAACCAGAGGTACTTGGTTAAACAAACGTTCTTCCTCTGTGTAACTCTAAGGGCCTGATTTACTAAGATCACAAATAACGAGTGTAAATGTGCTTGCTTGTCCTCGTCCATATGTGCTATTGATTTGCGTGTCTCGGGTGATTAACTGAGATTGTCTGCACAAATGACAACAGGAGCCAAGTCTTGGAGACCGCCCTATTTAAATGACTATTTTCTGTGGGCTACTGGTTGTTGTCATAGAGACAGTACACTTGCATAGAGTTTTATCATAGAAGGTATTGCATGACTCCTCCTTGTGACTGGCCCCAAATCATCCCCTAGTTCATCTCGAAGTTCTAAAATGGCATATGTCTGAATTATTTTTTCTTCCATCATTCCAAAACTGTTGAGGTGAGCAGAACAGATTAGTTCTCTGCCTTGTCTTTGGTTGTGCTATGGTGCCTCCTCACCACAACAACTGCAGCCATTTTTGTGCAGAGCTGTGCCAGATAAAACCTGCCTGTCAGACATGCTAAATATAGATGCAAAATCAACCAGCGCAATCAGTTTCAGGTTTGATAAATCACATTTCACGCACTAAATAAATATTTGCATCTACTCCTCTATAATTTTGCGTGTTCTGGCAGAAATGCCTACATGTGTAAACCTTCAGTGAATCAGGCCCTCATACCTTTATTTGAGGACTGTTTCTGTATCCTGGACTGACCTGTGCTAATTTGTTGTTATCACTGTTAAACCGGTGAATAATCTAAGTTGTTCTTGATGTTCATTTCAATTTGTCTCCCTTTTTATCTGTGTGAAGTTGGTGCCATTAGAACAACATCATATTTTATTGTAAACATGCACATTGTCTGTATTTCAGTGGAGAAATTGAAATGGACGACATAGCGGACGGTGCAATGGCTCCTGTCGAAGAAATGGAGTTCTCTGACGATGAAAAAGAAGAAGTTATGGACGAGTTGGATGAAAACGCAGAAGACACAGAAGATGACAATGAAGAAGGTGAAGAAGAGGAAGAGGAGGAAGAAGAAGAAGAAGAAGAGGTGAAATATTCAGCATCTGAGACTCTGTCATCAACCAACATCCACATTCAACCATCAGCTGGTCTGTCTGCAAATAAAGACCGGGACGACGGACTGTCTGCTCGGCAACTCAGGATCACCCTGCTCGCTCTGTGTGAAGGTCTTCTGGAGGCCGCCAGAGTCTTCTCCACTGAACCGCAGCTGATCCGGACCTGGCTGAAGGAAGCCAGAAAAAGTCTGAAGCAGAATGAAGACAAACAGCAGGTGGGTTTTACTCTAGTACATGGAAATAAACATGAAAACAGCAAAAGGCGTAGCTCAACATGCACCAACAATTTGAAACACTGCTTTGCTTTCAGGCTTTTGTTTTGAGACAAATTTCATGTCTTGATGTAAACTTTCAGCATGATTCAGTTAAGTATAACTTAAATATACAAAAAAAGCTTGAAAATGTTGACAAATAGGAAAGTACCAGGAAAAATATAGAAATAGAAAATAGGATAAGATGAAAATAGAGTTGAAAATATTTCCAGTTCTTTTTTAAAAAATTTTTCTTAACCTTCACCTCAAATGTTGGATATTCTCTGTAACTGTTCAAAAACAACAAGGAAAGACTGAATGAACAATGGACAAACAAGAACTGTACTTTTACTTTATCTTTTGGTTCCTGTTCTTTCAGGTCCAGTGTGATGGGGAGGACCAGATGCTCATCTGGGTTCTGTCGATGCGGGAACAGCAGCTGCCGATCACGGAGAGTTCTCTGTTTCATAAAGCATCCACACTGAAGAAGAAAGGCAGCTTCGGCAAGTCCTTCAGGATCTCCTACGACTGGGCTGTCAGTTTCATGCTGAAGAACCGTCTTGAACCCCATAGCACTGGTCGGACTGCCACTCTGGAACGCGTCCTTCCTCAGTCCACCCAGACCAAGGTGAAGGCCTTCAGGGAGTTCACCCAGAAGGCTGTCCTGGTCCAGTGTCTCTCAGAGGTTTCGGTGGCTGCGATGGATGAGTTGTGTCTGTTCGTGGACCCGATGCTGATTCTGGACAAGAACCACCGGGTCAAATCACTGCAGTTTACCGGGTTGGTCCCCCTGGTCACGGTTTACCTGGCAGCACTCTCTGACGGATCCATGTTACCCTCATTGGTCTTAGCAAGCCATCCCGTGGACCACAAGCCCCAGTCGGACTTCATGGTGCTGGAAACTGTACCTGGGAATCTTTTAGCAGAGGAAGCCCTGGACATGTGGACTTCTAAAATCTGGAAGCAGCATGCGTCGTGTCCAGACAACCATAGGAAGGATTGCTGGATGCTTGTTCTGGATCGCCACCGAGAGCACATGGGAGACCTGTTCCTGGCTGCCGTGAGTGGGTTCCGTACTCTACCGGCAATGATCCCAGCCGGATGCACCTCCCACCTTCAGCCTATGGAGATCTGTGTCAAACCAGTCCTGCAACGCTTCCTGCTGAGCCGCTGGACCAGGTTCAGCACTGGAGACCCCAAAGAGCTGGAGGAGGGGATGGAGCAGATGCAGCTCCAAGCCAGTATTACTGGTCTGCTGGTGGACTGGATCGCAGAGGCTCTGAAGATCCTGAACAAGGTCCCGCATCTGCTGAAGTCGTCGTTCCAGCTGACTGGACTTCTTCCGCCACAAAAAGAGGAGGAAGAAGAGACAAAGAGCCTGAACCCAGAGGAGATCCAGCTGGACCTCCTCAAGACACTGACAGAAACTCTGCTGAGTCCTGAAGATCTTCAGGGGGAGCTGTGTGAAGAACTGGGTCCAGAAGATGAAGAGGAGGAAAAACAAGAAGAGAAGGAGACAACTGAGGAGGAGAGGATGGAGACTGAGGAAGGAAAGGAGGAGACAGCAGAGAAGAATGAAGTGGAGTTAAAGAAGAATGAGGAAGAGATGAAAAACAATAACGATGAGGTGAGGAAAAATGAGGAAGACGTGAGGAACAATGAGGAGGAGGTAATGAAAAATGAGAGAAAAGTGGAGGCAGAGGTAACGAAAAACGAGAGGAGAAATGAGGAAGAGGTGAAGAACAATGAGGAGGTGAAGAACAACGAGGAGGAAGTAACGAAAAATGAGAAGAAAGACAAGGAGAGAAAATTGGAGGCGGAGGAGGAGGTAACGAAAAACGAGAGGAAAAATGAGGAAGAGGTGAAGAAAAATGAGGAAGGGGTGAGGACCGATGAGGAGGAGGCGAAGAAGGAGGATGAGGACAGTGAGGAGGAAGGAAAGGAGGCAGAGGACAAAGGACAGGAGATGAGGCAGGAGAGGAGGGAGACGAGGATTGTGATCGGAGAAGAGGTCGGAGACGAGTGGCAGATCACAATGACGAGCGGGACAGATAGAGACAAGATGGACGACAGCTGAACCGATGTGTAGCTATGGAAACTCAGTGGGCGGGGCTAAAGGCTGTCAGTCACAGCAGAACTAAACTGTGAACCGATTTTAACCTTTGAACTGAGACAAAAGGTCCAGGTGTGAACTTCAGGTCCAGATCAGCCAATCAAGAGGACACTGCTGAAGAAGTCATGAGCCGAGCTGGAAAAAGAGGAAAATACTGAGAGAAACTCTCATGATTAACTTATAAAATTACAAGAAAAACAGATGTGAGGTTTGATATTAAGTCAAACTCATGACACAAGTTTAATTCATAACCTGAGACTAAAGTCGCAAATTATCAAAAAAACACAATTTTTTGTTTATTATGAGGAAAAAACATGAATATTCTAAATTTGCAAAAAGCAAGTCCAAATATATGTGGAAAAACTTGAATATTCCATTATATTGCATACTTTTGGGAGCGAAACTGTCACATGTAATAATGGATAGAACAGATGCCTGTAAAGTTGGAATAATTTTGTTTTCAGACATTCCTCTTTTTATACAGATCAATAATCCCCACTGGCCAAATACAATGATCACATCCAGAATCCCAGTTTCACTTCATCAAGAATAAATCACACTCCAGTATTTCATGAAAAGGAGTACAAATTGTTTATGTCAACTTTATGGGCAACAGTGTAGTTTATTCTGATGAATCAATTTCGCATGAAAATCCTCCAGACATGAAAATAAGTGACAAAATCCCCGCTCTAGGAGAATATTTGAGTGTCTTGTAAATTTATGACTTGATCTGGAGTTTTTTTCTAAATATGACCTGACTGTGTTCAGTCTAGTTTTATATCAGTATTTATAATCCGTCATCTATGTTTCGTGTTTGATTAAAGATAATATGATTGTCTTGTTTTTTTATTCTGGAAATAATGTTAATGATAAACGAAAACATTACAAGTTGCTCCTTGAAACTCCTGGTGCAGACGCTGGTTTCCAGGTGATTGGTCTGGTTTCTGTCCTAGAATTCACTAGACTTTATGGAACCAAAACATGTCGGTTTACATTTTTATTTTTGATACACTAATGTCATTTTTACTTTTCTTTATTTTTGTTATTTATCCACTTGTTTGTACCACCAACACAAAAATGTCTTCATTTTATGATGTGTTGTATAAAAATGGTTGAACGGTTTTAAACTTTTGTCCTGGCTGCCTTTGAATGAGCACAAATTAAACCATATCAATGTTTGAAACGACTTTTAATAGAACTCAGTTGGTAAATATCAGCTGGAGCGTCAATGGATCATCATTAATACGGTTTTTGGTTTTACGCTCTACATGGGAGTCATCTGGTTTCATCTTGTATCCAAGTGAACTTCATCAGGTCAAGTCAGCCTCAGGATTCAGCATCTTTTTGTTTTTAAACTGTTTCATGTGGATCAGCTGTCAAGGCTTCAGAAAAACTGAAAATAAAGAAGCCTCTGCAGAGATGTGAAGTCTGAATAAACATCTTGGATCTGGATCCTCCTCAGAGATCTGCAGTGATGTCGTATTACACTCATGAATGTGGATCCTAAAGGTCTGACCCTGGTCCTGATCACAACTGCTTTAACTTGTATTTTCTGTCAAATGTAAAGAATCAAAATCATGAAAAACCAACATGTTCAGCAGCTGTAGAACCTTTGGGTAACACTGACATTGTGGTTCCTGAGATCAACACCTGATCTGGAATCTGATTGGCTGATCTGGACCTGCGTCTTTTGTGCTGATGCTGATTTTGTGTTGGACCAGATGAATCGCATCAGACTTGTGTTTTGTTGTTGGTGCTGACAAACAGACAAACCGTAGATGCTGTTTGAGAAATAAAAGACAAAAACACCCTTCGTTTGGTCTGAAAGTCTGAGTGTCCATCTGTGACGGCTTTTAATCTGATGTGTTTGGAGGTGAGCCTGAGGTAAGATCAGCAGAACCACATTCCTCAGTTTAATAAGGAATCCTCTCTGCGGAACACGTAAAGATCTGATGTTGCTCTGCTGGTCCATGGTGGGTTTTTTCCAGATAAGTGTTTATTAAAGCCTTCAGTTCAAAGTACAAAACACTGAACAAAATATCAAAACTCCAAGTAGAACTACTGGAAATGTGTGGCTATATGTGGATTAAGCCTTAGAATCCAGGTGTAGGATTATAAAATACTGTCTTGGATCAGATAGAAGAGTTTCAACAAGTATGGTATCAACTCCAACTTCAGGTGACTCATCCTGTTGTGGTTTGTTGCCCCGCCCCCCAAAGGGGAGGCAGGGGGTATTTGTTTTTGGTTCAGTTTGACTATTAACACTCCAGCAGCAAAACCATTGGTAGAATTCATACCAAATTGGGTTTATAGATTGTCAGTGACCCAGAATAGATGTGGTTCCATTTTGGGAAAGTAGTCAAAGTTCAAAATTTGTATGATTTTTTTATTTTTTTTTAAATCTTCCATCAGGGTGAGGAGCTCAGAGTAGAGCTGCTGCTGCTCCACATTGACAGGGGCCAGGTGAGGTGGCTCTGGCATCTGTTGTGGATGCCTTCCTGGGGGCGGTGTCCCAGGTATGTCCTGCCGGGAGGAGGGCTCAGGGAACACCTAGGACAGGGGTGCACAATCCTGGTCCTCAAGAGCTGCTATCCTGCATGTTTTAGGTGTTTCCCTTTTCCAGCACACCTGACGGTCATTATCAGGCTTCTGCAGAGCTGGAGGATGAGCTGACCATTGGTTCAGGTGTGTTGGAAGAGGGATACATCTAAAACATGCTGGAAACGCCTACGGATCCCCCTGGAGGAGCTAGAGGAGGTGTCTGGGCATCCCTGCTTAGTCCAGTGACTCAAATCCAGTCCTCGTGGCCCAGCGTCCTGCATGTTTTAGATATTTCCCTCTTCCAGCACACCTGAACCAATTAATGGTCAGCTCATCCTCCAGCTCTGCAGAAGCCTGATAATGATGTAATGGCTTCCAGGTGTGATGGAAGAGGAACAGATCTAAAACATGCAGGACACTGGGCCACGAGGACTGGATTTGAGAAGCGCTGCTATAATGTAATCATTTCCTGAAAATGTTATAAAATTTGCACTTCATCAAAAATGTAATAAAACCCAATCATGTAATAACTTCACCAATAATGTAATAAAATGTCCTGACTGACACTGTAATAACATTTTTACCGAAAATGTAATACCTTATTACATTATTGGGAATTTGTTACATTTACAGGTGGGTCTTTTTTTTCCCCCAAAACTGATAATGTCAAACTTTACAGATAATATACCCACCTGAAAATGTAATGAATCCCCAATAATGTAATAAGGTATTACACTATCAGTAAAAATGTTATTACAATATCAGTCAGGACATTTTATTACATTATTGGTGAAGTTATTACATTTTTGGGTTTTATTACGGTTTTGATTTAGTGCAAATTTTATTATATTATTGGGAATTATTACATTATAGGGTGCTATACTCCATAATGAATGTGGAAATACTGCTTTTTTCCTGCAATATTGATTCAGCAGTAAAACTCAAGTAGGCAGTGGTTGTAGACACTTGCTTTTATGATTGATGAAACGTCCTCTGTTTTGATATAATAACCTTGAATTTACAGTAGATAAAATGATAAATCCCTTATGATAGGTGAAGTGTTGTTACTACTACTAATTCTGGGTTTTTAAGAGTTAAAGATTGTCATAAATTTCCTTCCAATTGGTGCACAAAGTTCGAAATCTATTTTGTTCTCGCCACTTGGAGTCATGTTTGTACGCTGTGTATGTTATTTATTTTCTTATATTTAAAGAAGAAATAAACTTTATTTTTTATATATAAAACCTGCACTGTTGTCTTTCTTCTGCGGTTATCACTTCACTGATGTCACCCGTGAGACTTTAAAAATTAAAAATAGTCCAGGTATTCATCTATTGTTTAGACAGAAGGAATTATGGGAAAGTTCTTGGCTGAAAACAAGTTTGAGCGGTGTCTGGTAGAAAGCTCATGTTTCTCTTTCAGATCACAATGAGAAGCCCTCAGTGAACACATGTCATCCTGAAAACACTCACCAGACCGTCCTGTTTGTTGTTTTTTTTAGCATTAAGGACATAAAGTGGACAGATGAGGACGGCACTGATGAAGTTAAAACACTCAAACTCCTCATTCATTTTTAAAACACTTAACGTGATATATCCAACGTTCTGTTTTGGTTCTATCCATAATATAAAAGATTAATTGAGTCAATATTTTGGGGGAACTGCAGACAAGCGAGTGCAGAGGTTATCTTATTGATTCAGCTTCTAACACAGGGACCCACTCGGTCTCCCCTCCTTTTTGTCTGTCTTTTGTTGTGGTTGCTGCTGATGCCCACAAAGCCAGTCATTGCTGGCCCTGCTGCTATGGCAACCAGGAAATACTCACAGCCATCGGTGGAGTAGAGTGTGTTTTGCGAGAAGGGGATAAAGAGAGCAGAACGTGGTGAGTGGGAGTCCAGACAGATCAACCGCAACAGAGGGGACCGATTCTCACCTTTGGCTTTAATTCTACACTTTTATCTTCTTCAGGGTTTGTGAGGGAATGTTCTTTGGATCAGATCATGCAGTGGGTGTTTGTGTTAACGTGTGGCTGTTTAACAAACCAAAGAATGTGGTGTGTATATGTGTGTGTGTGTGTGTGTGTACAAAGGAGGTCAGTAAATGTAATGATTTGTTGAAGTAAACGTACGCTTAGAAGCCCTTTTTCCACTGGTGTGTAACAGCTGGTTCAGGGATGGCTGCAGGCACAGCAGCCACAGCTCTTCTTCTTCCTCCGGTCAAGAGCGTGGTGGTCTACAAGAATGGAGACCCCTTCTACAGCGGACGCAGGTTTGTGGTGAACCAGCGACAGGTGGCCACCATGGAGGCCTTTCTGAACGAGGTGACCCAGAGCATCGGGGCCCCGCTCGCTGTCAGGAACCTGTACACCCCCAGGCAGGGCCACCGGGTCACAGACCTGCAGGACCTTCAGACCGGAGCCCAGTATGTGGCAGCTGGATTTGAGAGGTTCAAGAAACTGGAGTGAGTACAAACACTTTCACTCTACTGGCAGTAGGGGTCATTTTATGGTCAATGACAGCAAGAAAAGAACGATTAATCCTTAACTAATAACCTTAAGGAAAGTATGTGAGTGTAATCTGCCAAATGGAGTTCAAGTATGAAACAGAAAATGGTCTCAGTCGGTGTTTTTGGATTCATTTTAATGCTGCGTTCATGTGTATGTTGCATTTTACTGCTGTAGATGTTTAAGTCTGAGCTCAGTTGAACAACTTCATACTCTATTAGTTGTTTAATCTATGGTAGTGGTTCTCAATCATTTTCTCTCAGGCCCCCCTTTAGAGCCCCTTATGCAACTTAAAAATAACTTTTTTTTTTTTCTTGAATAATACACATAAACAC
>JAQQZY010000009.1:20262289-20280406 GCA_030068375.1 Ostorhinchus rueppellii | reverse complement strand
ATAGGCTCCATGTGACCCCCGTGACCCTAGTGAGGATAAAGCGGGTATAGAAAATGAATGAATGAATGAATGAATATTTTAAGCCCTGGTAGTAGTTAGTACCTTACACTAACACGCTCACAGGATTTATTTATGATGCAAATATTAGTCCATTTATGGTCTTTTACTTTACTTTTATAGATTGGAAAATGCAAATTAGAAGGTTCTAAAAGGCAATCCAAATTCTTATCTGTATTAGTCACAATCATGATACATTTTGTTCTGAATTTGGAATTTTTCAGATTTGCCATGATGTTTAATTTTGACATGAAGGTAAACTTTCAAAAAGCTCATTTGTATAAACCAAATGCATAAATACCTTCCTTCTTTCCTTTCATCCTTCCTTCCTTCCTTCCTTCCTTCTTTCCTTCCTTTCTTTCATCTTTCCTTCCTTCCTTCCTTCCTTCCTTCCTTCCTTCCTTCCTTCCTTCCTTCCAGGGGAAACGTATTCGTGGAGCTCCTCAGATGTTGCAGCTGAGTTTGGATGGTCGTAGACTTTACGTGACGACATCTCTGTACAGCGGCTGGGACAAGCAGTTCTACCCCGACATGATTAGGTAAGTACTACTGTACTACTACTGTACTACTACTGTACTCCTGTACTACTACTGTACTACTACTGTACTCCTGTACTACTACTGTACTAGCACTAGTTTAACAAATGAGTTGCATGATTGCTATGGTGACTATGATGAACATACTGAAATGAAGTAAATTAAAGATTAAGTAGGAAACAGTAGTGTAAAAGTGTGTTTTTCTGGATGTGAACAGATAGATTTCCAACACTTGCTATAAAAAAGGCATTAAACTTTAAACTGTGATTGCATAAATACTGGACTAGATATCCTAATACTGACTGACACCAATGAAGCCTAAATGTTGAATAGATGTGACTTGAAGTGTGCTCTGTGTGAACGTACAGAGAGGGATCAGTCATGATGCAGATCGATGTGGATTCAGTGAACGGTGGTCTGACCCTGAATGAAAACTTCCTGGTGGACTTCGGTAAAGAACCAGAGGGACCTGCGTTGGCCCATGAGCTGCGGTATCCAGGAGGAGACTGCACATCTGACATCTGGCTCTGAGTCACTGTCTGAATATGTTAAACCATGTGTCAGTATGCTTCGAATAAAACTGTCTCTGTCAAGAAAAATCTGCTTTTCTCTGATATTAGCAAAAATATAAAACCCATTAATATTATTCAAGTCCGTTTTTTTCCCCCATTCAACTGAGAAATAAACACATGAAAATGAAAGATCCTTTAAAGAAACAGGAATGAAATGTAAAAATCATTTCAATCAATAAAAAATGAACATTTCAGCTAAATATGTTTTAATATTTATCTTTAGTGTTTGCTTCTGGTAACCAAAAACTTTTCTATATCCCGGTGTTTTATTTTTTGTTTTGTTTTTTTCTTTTTCTTTCATTTTTAATCTCTACAGTTAATGATGATTTTCTTTGTTGATTATTCTGTTCATCATTTTCATGGGAAATTGACTGATTAATGAAACTGTTATAACAATCATGTTTACAATGAAATATGAAGTCATATATAACAGATCAACGCATCACTGCCTGGAGTTTTAAATAATATTTTAGCTTTTTTCTAATTTTGTAAACACATTTTTTGCTATTGTGATTTACATTTCTGCTTGAACTCTTACTGTCTTGTAAATGACTTGCTTTTTCTTCATGTTACTGCAATACCCTCACTGACCACACTATTCACCCTGTGAAAATAAAGTTTGAGCTTCACAAATTTCATTTATTCACAGACATGTTAAACTGAAAATATTAAAGAAATATTCCACCCCTTATAGAATGTATCTTATATTGTATTTTAAATTCCATCTTATACTTCATATTTTGTATGTTAACTACTGTCCTACAGGAAAGAACAGATCAATAGAAGCAGAGATGATCCTGATATTTGGTTGAAGATTACTGTGCATATTTACTGATTAATCATGTCGGAGTTTAGAATTAAGGAATAATAAATACTGATCATTAATGAAAGCTTCTACAGTTTTCATGATTGCTGAGGTTCTAGCTTTTTCTCCAAACTCTGCACAGAATCAACAAAACCTCTAAGTGAGCTACAAAATATTTGGCATCTCTTAACCTTTAGGAGTCTGTGAGTGTATTTTGGTCATTTTTTTAAACCTTTTGATTCTGCCTTCATATCTCATCAAAAAAGTGTTTATACTCCTTTATTTGCTATAGTTGTTTTAAGCACATTCTCATCTGTGTGACTGTATAGTTTTGGGGTTTTTTTCCTTCATTGACAGTGTATTAAACACACTAAACCTAAAATCATACAAAAAAAGATGAAGTCCGAGTAGGAAAAATACTTTTTTTTTTTTTTTTAATAGTTTTTCAAGCATGTTGAATGAACCATTTTCATAACTCAGAATGAACATGTAAACTTCAAAATAATTATTTAATTGTGATGCATCCAGGGACTCCCTGGTGTTAAAGTAGCAAATAACTCTTTAAAAACTCTCCAAATACCTTGAAAAATTTAAATTTTTGATTCAATACATGACATAAGTCCTTTATGAATAAGCACTCCAGGCCACACAAAGTGAGAATATATATGACAAACATTAGAGACTTCTGCATTTCTGTGTGGTGAAAGTAATCGAAAAAATTACCAAAAATCAATAAAGTGAACAAAACCATCAACAGTATCAATAAAGAGAAACAATGAAATCAATACAAAGACCAAACCCTGGCTTTTGCCCTTCTGAACTATTATTGGTCTGTTGATGTCATGTACCAGGAAGGAACCCAAAAGCAGACCAAACACCAACGTCTAAAGTTCAAAGCCTTTACTGAACAGTTCTTAAAGATAACACAATGAATCAGAACAATAATCAGGATCCTCTTCGTCACCGGTAGGTGCGCAGAGTCATTGTGATCCTGATCCAGGAATCCAGTTGAGGGGCCTGGGTACTTGGGGGGCACGCTGAGCGGGAGGTCGGGTTCGGTCCGGGATCGTTTCACTGTGAAAGCTGGGGCGGAGCTGGAGGCCTGGTCAGGGACGGTCCAAAGGTCGTTACCGGAGTGAGCAGTATGGAGGAGGCTGGAGGCTTGGTCAAGGGATGAAGGGCAGATCGGAACCAGGGACTGTAACAGGTACTCAGAGGTCAGAACAAAGGCTGACCGGATTTCCAGGACGCAGACAGGAGACATAGTCAGAGACAGGTAGGTTTTACACAGGAGACGAGAAGCAGGAACTGGAGACAAAAACTGGTCATAGACAAGTAGCAAAGAAGGGCATAATACAATCTGGGAGAGGAGGAGTTATATAGGAGGAGAGTGGTGAGGATCAGGTGTGGAGAACAGGTGAACTGAGTCAGGTAATCAGGTCAAGGAATTAGGTCAGAGTTCACAGCAGGGAAGGAAACAGACCAAGAGAGAGAATGAAACAGGAAACAGACAAAAACAGAAGACAAACAAAGACAAACAGCACAGACATGACAGCTGAATGGAATTATTATACATTTTAATGATGTTCTTCAAATAAAATTATACTTTCTCTAATTTTACATCTCTGCAGCATAACTATTGACACCAGTATCCCAATTGTTATTCCCCTTATGCTGTGATAATGTTCATGAAGTTGAAGAAAAATGCACAGTATGCTTTCATGGCTTTTTTCTGTTTTGATATTATTTTACTTGATATTAATTCAAGGTTATAGACTCTAACCCTCACCCCCAGAGCTCAAAATAATTTTGACTCATAGCAAGTTTAATCGGTTGTTGTTGTTTTTTTCAGAATGAGTTTATTAGAAATGGTGAATTTATGAATGTTTTTAATTGACAGATTTTCCTATACTTTATAATGATGGAGTACCACAATGTTAGGTCAATAGTGTGTGTGTGAGTGTGTGTGTGTGTGTGTGGGGGGGTAAATTTACTCAAAATGGGAAAAAATACATATGCCTTGGCTGTATGTCAGAGTGGTGATAAACACCTGCCCTATAAAGTATGTGTGCCAAGTTGGAAGTAAACTGACATGAAATTGATGTTTTATAGACATTTCAAATTTTGGAGATTAGCAGTAAATGGGGAAAAAGATTGACAAAGTTCATTTAAAAATTTGAATGTCAACCTACTTTTCCCAAAATGAAATCACTGCTATTCTGGGTCACTGACCATCTATAAACTCAATTTAGTATGAGTTCAACCAATAGTTTTGCTGCTAGAGTATTAACAAAGAAACAAACATAGAAAGAAAGGAAACCAAAAATAATACCCATTGCCTCTCCTTTGAAAATAATTAAAGATGAACCCTTTCATGCATGAATTATAAGAAGCCAAATTTAATTTTTTTTTTTTCTTGAGTGATCTTATTCCTTTTTAGACATTAACAAAAACAATGTGGTTAAATAGGTTTGTTTTATGAAGTAATTTTTTATGGGGTTGTAAAAATGTCCACTCAGCTGGACACCATGTGTTTTAATTTTTGAAGCAAAGAAACATGTAATTACTGATATACTGTGTGAAGACTATGAAGTAAAAACATTTTTAATGGTGCTAATCTGATGTTTTCTCACATTTTAACATACTCTAAGACTAGTTATTGCTCACTTCATATAGATAATATGCAAAAACAAAAAAAACAACTTTTTTGTTAATTACACTCTAATAACAAGGACCTGATATACACTCAAACATGTTAGATCAGATTTATGAAGAACATCCAAATTGCAGTAATGTTATCAGTTGCAGTGTATGGGATGATGCAAAAGCACCCAATGTGTTGGCTGATATGGAACTAAAACAACAAAATCTGTCAATATATGAGAGAAAAGCTGTAGAATAGCTGTCCATGTAGTGACCAGTATGCATGAGAGGGTTAAGGTCCAAAATACATATTTATTTATTTATTTATTTATTTATTTATTTTTACTTTATTTCCTCCATCAAACATCCAAGACAATACAAGAAGACACATAACCAACATAGAAATTTTTTATTTTTATTCTAAGAAAAACGCCAGCATTCTGAATCTAATCTCAGAATTCTGACTTTAAACTCAGAATTCTGCCTTTGAATACAGATTTCTGGCTTTAAACTCAGAATTTTGACTTTTTCTTAGAATAATAACACAAAAAAATATATTTAGGACCTCTCCGTTTTCTTTTGTTTTGTTTTGTTTTGTTTTGTTTTGTTTTGTTTTGTTTTGTTTTGTTTTATTTTGTTTTGTTTTGTTTTGTTTTGTTTCTTTCTAGTGGCCCTGATCCCTTTCCGTAGGGGGGCGGAGAAATGATCAAGGAAACAACAAAATCATCAAAAAATGTACACAGATGGACTAAAGTCGTCCTCACAGGTCAGATTCTACACCCTCCTGCCGACAGGAGGCACCATAAAGCTAAACCCTCATTTACAATCAGAGAAGAAGAGCCAGTCTGCTCCATATGTTGTTAGCCGTTAGCCATTAGCTGAGTTGAGTTGGTCAGCACAGAGTATCAATGGACACACAGCGGAGTTGAAACCACATCTCGGAGCCTCTAAACGTAAGACCAGGTAGGTCTCTTTCACTTGCAAACACATCTGAAGTCACGTGACTGATTGGAGAAGTGACGGAGCTGACATTCGCTTAGCACAGACCTATATAGAAAAAAAACAAACACACAAAAAAACAGCTGAGAGTTAGCATCATAATGTACATGGTTAGCAACAGTCAGCAACAGTTGGCCTAAATAAGTGGAATCTAGAGGTAAATGTTATACATTTACTCTAATCAGTAATCAGTTACACAAAGCGATCAGCGATAATTGATTTAAGCGTGTGTCAGTTTGTTTATTTATTACATTCAACACAGTTTAGGTAACCGCTGGTGGTTTAGTTAGCTCTGTTTGCTAACCGGTCACTACAGGCTAATGAGGAGTTAGCTGGTCAGGGGTTGAACTAGCTAAACTTAAACCTAATAACACTACGTTCTAACGGTGCGTTTATCCTACAGTTTAAAGGGCAGTACAGTTGGAGTAACGTTTGTTTCGTAGATAAATTTACGGTTGTGTGTTAGTCACATAAGTTGAATTTAATTCTGTTTACAATAGCCAAGGTACTAATAGTACAACACATGCAGTACAACATAAAGCACTAAGTCACATCAAATCTAATGACGTCAGACTGCATTAAAACTATAAACAATGTTATGTTATATAGTTCAGCTGTAGTAATCAGGTCCACAGCAGAATAATCTGTTTTATTCCATTCCAAACCTTTATCCTCATCTATTAAAGGGTCGAATCAGCACAAAATAATCAATAAAAACGAGTGTCTACATTTACTTTTAGCTGCATGACTTTAAAACGTTTTTCTTAAGTAATATATAATAGTATTTAAAAGGCTAAACTTGAGGAGTGAAATAGCTGATCTAGTTTGATGTAATAAGTTCATTATTTGGAATTTATTGTGACTCTTTAAGCTGCTGAAACCACCGTTGAAACTGTGGAGCAGTTGAATGTGTTACTGAAGAGGTATTGCCCTGCAAACCCTGTCTTGTCATAGTACAGCCGAAATGTAGAATGGTTCATTTCCGATTCAAAGATATGTGAAGCAGAAATATAGAAACGTGTAACAACCTGTTTTTTTATTTGACACAACATTATTCATTCATGTACTGAACTAATGAGAGAAGGCCGACATGTCACCAATTCATTGTACAGATGAACAGCCACTCAATTTCACTTCCAAACATACAGAGTCAATGTGTAAATATGAGGTAAAAAGTATGAGTGACCTATTAACTTATTAAGGTAGGGAACTTATTAAAGTTGGATGGTGGTACAAAGCCAGAGTATCTGGAGAAAACCCACAGAGACGCAGGTAGGCACACTTACTATATACATACTCCACACAAACATGACTCACCTACTGGCACTGGGATCAGGACCTTCTTGCTGTGAGGGGACTGTGCTAACCACTACACCACTATGGTGCCCACATGTTATGACATCCTGATATCTTCTTTAAAAAAAAAAAAAAAAAACGGGACCCACAAATTTTTAGAACACAAATAAAAAGAGGTCTGTAGATCATTTACTAGATACTGATTTATTTTTAAAGGCAGCTAGAATGAAGATAGTTTGGAGTAATAAAAGATAAGTCAGCAGGTAACACACCCACCCTCTGTTCGTACATGTCTGAAATGAACTAGGCCTACTTCATTACAAGCCAAATAACTTCTGAAATAAGCATCTGTGTCACAGTAGTTGATCACTAAATGTGAAATGAATGACTCTGTCTTTTGAGCAGGTGATTTTCCCTCAAAGTCAGTATTTACAATTTAGAAATCTTATATTAACCCTTTCAATTATTGTAACTATTTTCAGCCAACTGTTTATAAAATTTCATTTTGTAACAGATTTAATGGTTTGTCTCTACATAAAACCACAGCAGCTCCTTCTGTCACCTCTTTTGCTCTGACCTCTGACCCTTTTGTCTGTTGGTACAGGTGGGGGTGGGCGGAGCTTCCAGTGGTCATGATGGAGGATACAGATCCAGATCTTTCCCCTTCCCCTTCAGATCAAAACAGCTCCTCCCCTTCTCTCTCAGTTTCCTCTTCCCCCTCCCTCTCCCTCCCCTCCACCCCCTCCTCGTCCTCTTGCCCCGCCCCTGGGCCTGCCCCCTCTAGTACGCCACCACTAGGCGTCATCAATGAAGGTCCAGGTGAGCTCAGTCTGGTGATCGATGCTGAGGTGGCACAGAGGGCATGCCAGGAAGTCCTGCAGAAGGTCCGGATGAATCAGACTGAGGTGAGAAACAAATGAGTATAAATATTGTAACTTAACATTGTACAAATTAGTAAAGAACAAGTAACAGATATTTCATTAATGTACCAAAATAGAGCTAGAGTAAAACATGCAGTATGATGAAAATGCCTTCAGACACAAAATGAGACAAAAATTAAGGAAGTCTATCTTTACAATAGTATCTGTACTTCCGTTTTCCTTGTTGCAGGTAGAAGTGGAGGTGGATGTGGGTGGGTCTCAGAATGGGGCAGGGCCAGAACCTGCTCTTAGTGTCACCATTGTCAAACCGGCTCAGATTCAGATCCGGGAGGTAGAGGATGACCCTGGTTCAGTGAAGAGTGCCCGACGCCGGCAGAGACACAACCCTTCTAAACAGTCTTGGCTGTTGCGGCTGTTTGAGTCAAAACTATTCGATGTTTCCATGGCGATCTCCTACCTGCATAACTCAAAGGAGCCAGGCGTACAGGCCTACATTGGCAACAGGCTCTTCAGCTTTCCACATGATGATGTGGACTTCTATCTGCCTCAGCTGCTCAACATGTATATCCACATGGATGAGGATGTCGGAGACGCCATCAAACCATATGTGGTGGGTGCGACGCTCATCTTTATGGTACAGGATCTAAATCATCCATGCCTGATTCTTTACTAGTCCTGTAATAACTCACTGTGTTACTTGTAGGTTCACCGCTGCAGACAAAGTATCTCCTTCAGCCTTCAATGTGCCTGGCTGCTCGGTGCTTACTCATCGGACATGCACATCTCCACACAGCGACACTCTAGGGGCACCAAACTGAGAAAACTCATACTGTCAGATGAACTCAAACCAGCTGGAGCCCGCGCTCGCCGCGATCCACTGACTCTGACCCCCTTTTGCCCTGCTGGATCTGGCAGTGGAGAGCACAGCCTATCACCCTCCAAACGAACCCATCAGCGCTCCAAATCAGATGCTACTGTCAGCATCAGCCTGAGCAGCAACCTAAAGAGAACAGCCAGTAATCCAAAGGTGGAGAGCAGCCAGGATGAGGTAGGATGCCATATAATGAACGAATGGGTTAACAGGGAAATAGAATACAGTGAATGTGTCATGTCATCATGTGTTTCATCGTCTTTATTTTTCAATTCATCATGTTATGTGTTATTGACTTTTTGGGACATGAAAAAGCTGCAAAATTATTCATTCATTCATCAGCGTCGGTCCACTTGTACATCATTCTTTCAATTGTAAAATCCATCTATTATCTGAAATCCTACTATTTTCTACCCATCTTCTGCAGTGCTTTAAAGTTGACGCTTATTTCCTGTTCTGCTCCGGGTCTACCCAATCAGCACAGAGTAAACCTTTAAGCTCCACTCAGCGGTTTTCAGGGCTGTTTGGAGTACCTACCCCATAGCAGGGACTCTGTTAGATCCCATAAAGGTTCTGTAATTTGATTCATGGGGTTGGTTCCTGCAGTGGAGGCACACACCATCAGCCTTGGCCCCATAAAACAACCCTGAAGTTCCTGTAGTGGAAATGCGCCTGTAAAGACAAATGTCAGGTCAGCCGGTTTCAAAGTCTTCTATTCTGCAGTCGACAATAGACTGCATCAGGCTGTGCCATACATCCTTGTTGATGGAGGTAAACACATTAAAATTATTCTCTGAATATTCGTTGCTGGCCAGTAATATCATTTGTATCATTTAGTGCCCAGACATGTAAATTATATGTATGGGAAGCCTGGGTATTTCCAGAGCAATTCAGTGTAAGTCTATAGAACCAGATGCTTTAGGAGTAGCATCTAGTGGTCACCAGATAATTTACACTTTTATATAGTTAAATAAGGGACACACTTTTGAGACGTGGGTGTGAACCATGTCCAAGCTCAGTAGGACCAAGGAGGAGGATCCATGACACTGGACACATGAGCTCTGTTCTGACCTCTGACCTCTGACCTCCAGGACAGCAGCTCCAGCTCGGACAGTCTTGAGTTTGAAACTGGTCCTGTAAGTTTACCTCCAGGATGCATCATGGGAAATGAAGGCTGTGGTTTCTGGTTCTGTTGGGTTTTTTTTCTGTTTAATTTTTGTGTCTGTGTTGGATCCAATCAGCTGTTTCAGGCTCTGGGTAAACAAATCAGAACACACTGATCTGAGGACAGTCTGTGTTTCCTCTCTCTGATTGGCTGACGGACTCTGTGTTTGTGTGTCAAAACTGCCATTAATCACATGACACACACACATCAGACCTCCACCTTTCTCCCTCACAGTTCCATGTTAACAGACTGGGTCAGACTGCAACTCCCAGGGTGCATTTCAGTAACAGGCACAGAACTTGATATTATCCTCTTTCTACCAAGTGAAATCTGTAGCTTCAGCTCCTTTTAGTCAAAGTATGTTAGCTTGTTTTTTGTGTAGTAAAAATATGTAGTGTTTATGTACTTTTGTATTTTTGAGCTTTTGTTTCCCACACATTTTAAATGTAAATTTTTTTATTTATTTTTTTTTTAAGTTTAGTTTTGGTGTTTTTCATGTGTTTTGTATAGTTTTGGTTATTTTAAGGTTTTTTCTTTTGTAATTTAGGTTTAATTTTTTTTTTTAATAGAAGGTCATTTTTAATTTTTGTGTTTTATTATTGTTTTTTGAAGATAGAGTTACAGTGATGCTGAAGCTCCAGATGACACATTGTAGAATCCATCTGAGGCCTGTTCTCCATGGCAGCAGTAACTGAGGCTCATGGGTATTGGAGTGTTGTTGCACAGTATGTGATCCTTGTTTCGTCCTCCGCAGCCTGTCCGTCTGGCTCCTCAGAGGGAGTTCATCAAGTCCCTAATGGGTATCGGGAAGCGTCTGGCCACACTTCCCACCAAAGAGCAGAAAACCCAGCGCCTGATCTCAGAGCTTTCACTGCTCAACCATAAGCTGCCGGCCCGGGTGTGGCTGCCCACGGCTGCCTTTGACCACCATGTAGTCCGAGTGCCGCACACACAGGCTGTGGTGTTGAACTCCAAAGACAAGGTAACACTTAACACACACAAACACATGTGGATACAGCAGGATCAGCTTAATTAATCGACACCAAACCATCCACAAAAGCTTTTCACACTGTAAAGGATTCAGGCTGAGACCACCTCTTATCTTTTTGAACATTAGAACAAGACACAACTGTTTGTTTCAGATGAGGAAATCTGAAAGTCTAGAATAAGGGAGGTGTTGAAGCAACCGAAACAGATGAAAATACAAGTTTTCAAAAACACATGTATTAAATTAAATGTATACATGTAACAATGTACTAGACCTGTCAGATATAACAATATGTAAAGATGCTGTCAAGACAAGAAAAAATAAAAAGGTACAAGACAAAATCAGGTTCTTTTTTTTTTTTTTTTGCTTTTTTTCATCACTTTGACTCAGTAAAAGATGTGCAGATGAAAATCATCTCATGTCTGTTATTTGTAAAGAAAACAATTTTCAACAAACTCCCTCCTCTATTTTAGCAAACATTTCCTGTGATGGCAGTCCAGTCTGCTTCAACATCTCTGTGATTTGGGAGGATTTGCAACATTTTTTTTCTCATACTGAAACCACCTGTTGACCTGTGACCCTTCAGGCTCCGTACCTGATCTATGTGGAGGTTCTGGAGTGTGAGAACTTTGAGACATCCAGTGTTCCCATACGGATCCCTGAGAACCGCATCCGGAGCACACGGTCGGTGGAGAACCTCCCAGACTGCGGCATGACGGCGGAGCAGCGAGCCGGCAGCTTCTCAACGGTCCCCAACTATGACAATGACGATGAGGCCTGGTCTGTGGATGACATCGGAGAGCTGCAAGTTGAGGTGGGTCCAGTCAGAAAACAGGCATCCGTTTAATGAACATGAAGTCTGTGTGTTACATGTGTGTATGGATCCCCACAGCTGCCGGAGCTCCACACGAACAGCTGTGACAACATCAGTCAGTTCTCAGTGGACAGCATCACCAGCCTGGAGAGCAAAGAGCCAGTGTTCATCGCAGCTGGAGACATTAGGTACGAACACACACGATCATGCAGTAGAAACACAAGGTCAGGATGTGCTGTAAGTATTACACCTGTATACCTGTATTTTCAGGCGGCGGCTCTCAGAGCAGCTGGCTCAGACCCCCACCACCTTCAAAAGAGACCCAGAGGATCCCTCAGCTGTGGCCCTAAAGGAGCCATGGGAGGAGAAGGTCCGGTACGTACTGGACCTCACATGTTGTTTAAGTAGTTTCACACTATTTCACCTACGACACCAACCCTTTATCTGTTCAGATCCTGGAATTTGTTTAAAAAAAAAAAAAAAAAAAAGAAGTGAAAATTGTAAATTTTAAAGCTGTACTCCAGATCCTGGTTGTGATTTTGGGCAGGTATCCTTCATATTTAGCAGCCATATTGTGGTGGAAGCGTTTTAAAACCTGCAAAGAGTTGTGTTGTCGAGGGCAGTTTTCCCTGGGTAGCGTCCAAACGCAAACTGACCCTTGGTGAAAAGTCAGGAAAAGAGTAATCGAGGCACTGACAAGTACATTTAAATAGTAAAAAATATTAACCTCATACTTTATTACTAAATTACTATCCCAAATTGGCCTGTTTTCATGAGTCATTATGAAGATCACATTCTTCTCCTCCTTCCCCTAAACTTCAAATTATTCCCATTCACATTAATTATACTTTAACAGCATGATTATTAGCTTCACTGTACAACAATAGGGATACAGGTAGGTGCCCAGCACTGATGGTGTTTGTTTTTTAGTACATATACTTGTGTTACAGTCTTTGATTCAGTAGAAACCATCATTGCAGTGTCTGTACATATTTGACCCAGGTTTATCATATCCATGTCAAACAGAGTGACTGACATTAAAGATTGACATCTTCCAGTCTTCATGTGCCTTCAGGGTCACAGTCCACTGGACCAGCCTGAGCTCCTACAAGAGGCTGAAACTGTTTAATTATTGTTCGGTTCACATCGATACACAGTGTCAGATCTGGACCCAAAGTGCTTACTGCAGAGGGTCTGGACTCTGCTCTAGTCTTTGTTTATGAACAGTAATTCAGTGTAGCCAGTGTTTTTGAGTGCCTGGATGACACTGGAAGGGTATACGTAACTGTCAGCTCTCCTGGTTCAGTGGTTTATACAATTTTACACAAGAAGTTTTTGAAAGAAGGTCCAGAGTATAAACTGGCAAACGTGCAGGATTTTGGGTGTTTTTCCCTCGTAGTTACTCTCCCTTTTTTTTTTTTCTTTTTTTCCCCATAGTTTCTTAGAGTTTATCTGTACTTTCCATGTATTTCTGACTACTCTACCTTCTCCCTCCAGGCGGATCAGAGAAGGTTCCCCATACGGTCACCTCCCCAACTGGAGGCTGTTGTCAGTCATTGTTAAATGTGGAGACGACCTGAGGCAGGAGCTGCTGGCTTTTCAGGTTCTTCAGCAGCTACAGGTAAGGCTTTGACATTACCTCATCACCCACTTCACCCACAAACACCTGGAACCTCACACCCCACCTCCCCCTTCCCCTTCAGTCTATTTGGGAGCAGGAGCGAGTACCCCTCTGGATCAAACCCTACAAGATCCTGGTCCTATCTGCGGACAGCGGGATGATTGAGCCAGTGGTGAACGCCGTGTCGCTGCATCAGGTGAAGAAGCACAGCCAGCTGTCTCTGCTAGACTACTTCCTGCAGGAGCATGGATCTCCCACGACTGAGGCCTTCCTCAGCGCCCAGAGGAACTTTGTCCAGAGCTGCGCAGGATACAGCCTCATCTGTTACCTGCTGCAGGTCAAGGACAGGTATGACAGCTGGTGTACAGCCTGAAGGCATCAAAATCAGCTCTTTTCTAATACCATTGTAACATGAGATGCTGGAATCAGTCTGTCAGCTTCTCTTTGCTTTCCCATTAGAAGTAGTATTTTAAATAGATTATTAGAGTTTAGAAGTCTTGTGATCCCTTAACTCCTTGTCCTCATCTGTTCATGCAGGCACAATGGGAACATCCTCTTAGACGCTGAAGGCCACATAATCCACATCGACTTTGGCTTCATCCTGTCAAGTTCACCAAAAAACCTGGGCTTCGAAACGTCTGCCTTCAAACTGACCACAGAATTTGTAGATGTGAGTTTGTGATGTTTGTTACAGACATAAACCACGTCTGTGTCCCCGTATCTGTTAGTGGAGGATATTCTCTACAGACCATGTCAGGTCTTTTCACCAGATTGTTTCTGGTTTTGGATGTGGTTATCTTCAGTCCTCTTTGAACCTTTGTTCCTTCAGTAAACTGGACCATGTTTTAACTGGTTTAAACTAGTCATGGATGTGTCATTTTAACTGAGGATGTTGTTGCGTACACTTTATAATTGTGGTTTTTGAGTCTTGCTGGACTTTAAGTTGAATTTACTTCATTGCATTTTCTTGTTCCTTCTTGTTCCTTTGAAACCAGTTTTTATTTTCTAGTAGTCCCAGGGCAGGCTGAGGTAAGCGTGGCTGCCAATCCCCCTGCAGCCACCACTGAACATTCACACACATTCATACACCAGTGTGAGGGACACTGGAGGGTGAAGCGTCTTGCCCAAGGACACAATCGGACTGACTAGGGCAGAGCGGGATTTGAACTGCCAACTCTTCGTTTATTGGACAATCCCGCTCTACCTCCTGAGCCATGGCCGCCCCATTAACCTTAGTATTTGACTAAATCCCCTCCAAGCACTGGATTGAATCTTCAGTTTTCTACATATTGTGGTTGTCGTCCTTTAGAACATGACATGGCCATAGGTGACCACTTCAGGTTGTCAGGGCTAAACAAACTGGTTCGAAGTCTGGATCACTGGTTTAACTTTGACAGAAGACCCATATTCTGAGCTAGTTTGTCTGAGGATCCAAGACAAACTAGCTCAGAATATGGGTCTTCTATTCAGATCCTCCTCATGGTCTACCCAAGTCTCAGGTAGAATGTGAGAGGATCTGTATAGAAGGCTCTGTTGTCACCAGACTTAATATTACTTTAACAAATGAAAAGTAGGTCATGTGATGCTTCAAAGAAAACCAACATCTGTTTGTATATTTGTTTGTCCGTTCCAGGTGATGGGCGGTCCTGATGGAGACATGTTTAATTACTACAAGATGTTGATGCTTCAGGGTCTGATCGCTGCCAGGAAACACATGGACAGGGTCCTGCAGATAGTGGAGATCATGCAGCAAGGTGACTCTTCTTCTGATGAGGAACTAAAGCTATTGATGTTTGAGGCCAGGATGTTGTACTAACTATGACCTTCTCCCTGTAACCCCGCCTCCCAGGCTCCCAGCTGCCCTGTTTTCACGGTTCCAGTACGATGCGAGGTTTGAAGGAGCGTTTCCACATGAGTCTGACCGAGGAGCAGCTGCAGCTCCTGGTGGATCAGCTGGTGGACGGATCGATGCGTTCGCTGACAACCAAACTGTACGATGGCTTCCAGTACCTCACCAACGGCATCATGTGACTGACAGCTGTGTCATGTGACCTGAAACCTGAGAGAGAGCGAGTGTGTTAAAGAGTGTGTGTGAGCTGTGAACAAACTGAGACTGTTTTATATGAACTGAACTAGACTGAACTGAACCTGCAGGAGCCTGGGCTGTGCTCGATTCTGATTCCACTTAATGTCTGTCATTGGTTTTAACTTTACACTGTCTCACTGGATTAGTTTAGATTTAGTTTGTTTTGTGTTCGTTTTTTTTTATTTAGTACGTGTTTTGTTTTTTTTTTTAGCTTTGTTTGTTTTACTGTCTTGTGTTTTTTTTTCTGTTTTTAGTTTAGTTTTTTGTTTTTGTCTTAGTCGTCTTTTCTTCGTGTTCTTTGTGTTATTTCTTCATCTCATTCAGACTCTTTGTTTTTCTTCCTTCTCTTTTTCTCCTTATGATTTCTGATTGGCTGCTCAGCCGGACTCTTGGCCAATCAGAGCGCAGTGTCATTTTAAATGTGAACCTCAGCAGGTAGATGTTTTTTTTACATGTGACAATGAGCAGGAAGTGACATCAGACTGTTTACAGGACCGTGTCTGTCCTGACTCATTAAAACTAAACAGTGTTTGACCTTTGACTCCTGTTTACCCTGTATGTGACATCATCAGACCAGTCAATCACAAGGCATCACATTTTATGTATATATAACCAGTGATTTATACATTCATTTTCCAAACTACTTAAACCTTGAGTGGGTCACAGGGGTATCTGAACCTATTTCATCTGTGAACAGGTGAAGGTGGGGTTCACCCTGGATGTGTCACCGATTCATCACAGGGCTGAGATCAACCATTCGCTCATATTCACAGCTACAGGTGATTAACATTGTTCAGTTTACATATTTAATGTATTTGGATGGTAGGAGGAAGCCAGACAGAGCCCACCACCCCAAGTGCTTTATAATAGTAGGAATCATGTTCTTTCCTTAAAGCTCTTTTCCTGTTAACTCTGTGGAGACATAGACGGTGATGTGCACTAACAGCCAATCACAGACAGCGTCATAATGTCAGGAAGTAAAGATTAACATACAGAAGTACTGCAACTCCCAGGATACATTTCACCTGCAATCACGGCCCATTTGATTGTATCGACCAAAATAATATGTGAACTTATGCTTCGATTTGGGGGAGGGTCAGTTACCATGGCTACAGCTGTGACTCGGCTACAACACTACAGGTATGTTTACAATCCTCCACAGTGCTTACCGGCTGTTTCCTTATAGTAACTACAGCTTATTGGTCAAAAAATGAGTAACAAATGAGCATTTTTTTTATTTATTTGAATGAATTTAAAGAGCCATACAAAACCCCTACTTGAAACTAAAAGCAGGTTAGCTTTGTCACCACACTGCCTGGCTTCTTCTATACAGCAGCTGCTAATTGGTCAAACGTGTAATTAGTTTTATTGAAGGAAAGCAAAACCATATGACTGTAGAAATTCTGTTTCTATCTGTAATTATAGTCTGCCACAGCAGCTGATTGGTCAGAAATAAAGGCTGAGCTTAAGCGACAGTTTGATTCAAGATTGAAGATCAGAGTTCTTATTCTGACCATCTCTGTTTAATAATTTCAAGTTTCACTGATGAGAACGTGAGTTAAAAATTTATAAACATATTTTTTATCGAAGTTAAAATGAATAAATATGTTTGCAACAGAATGAATAGTAACATTTGTCTAGTCCTGTTCTTTCAAATGTCACTGATCTCTTAGTAAATAAATCTATAGTGTCTTAGAAAAGAGACAGATGTAATATTTCAAGAGAAAAGCAAAGAGGGATAATGAAAAATGAACTTTTATAATAAACAATTCCTTCTGAATAACTATTAAACAGTTTAGTAAATTGTTCTGGTCCATACAAATACATGCTGACCCTGAATCTGAAACCAGAATTTCTCCAACACAGAATTTGGAGTCCTGCACAAGTCCGTATACATCCGTTATCTGCATATCGTATGAGCACTTTAGTTGTAGAACTTATAAAAGATCCAAATGCAGATCCTTTCAATGCCTGAAAGAAAACATTAAGTCCAGTGATATAAAGCTGAAACTTGCTGGTGATCCTGTTTCTGCTCAGCTCTAGAATGAACCGACGAGGATTCATCTGTGTAAGCAATGCAACATGTCCAGGGAAACCATAAAGCTCTAAATTATTATCAGCTAGAGGACACAGGAAAGAAATGTGATGCTCAAAATGTAATTCCTACGCACACAAGATTAGATTTTTTTGGTTCCTGTAAGTGATGAGCGGATGAAGATTTGAAACCAGATATTTGTGGAATATGAACCAGATACCAGTGGTCTTCAACTCAGACATGACTGTGGTTATTGGAAAAACAAGGGGACAGTTTCTAAAATATTTCAGAGCAGTTTTGAATCAAACTGATGGACTCCGAGTGATGGATATTACTTTATTTATTCTTCTCCATTGGGCAGTAGGTACATGTGTTGTAGAATTAGTTTATATTTGCTCTAGTGATCAGAGATGCACTCATTTTTAACTGACACCCATTTCATCACTTGTGTACTGTCTTTGTCAAGTTGTATGTAACTGGAGAGGTGAACGTTTTTTGTTTGTTTGTTTTGAGCCATGTCTATGTCTATGTTATATACATTTTTTTAAGTCCATGGTGAATGAGGGATGTTTTTATGTTTTGTTCTGTCACCTGTCTAGGGACTGCAGATGAAAAGTAGTTATTTTGACTAATTGTGGCATATTTACATGGGTGCATTTTTATTCATTCATTCATTTTCTATACCCGCTTTATCCTCACTAGGGTCACAGGGGTTGCACGGAGCCTATCCCAGCTATATATATATATA
>JAQQZY010000009.1:20235824-20245884 GCA_030068375.1 Ostorhinchus rueppellii | reverse complement strand
GTGTGAAGCAGCGCACATTTCCACGGTCAGTTCAGTCTTTGTACATCTGGACGTGAACGTGGAAAAGGGCGTACGCAGGGTTTTTGGGCGGACGTACCCTTTGTACATGAGGCTCCTGGACCTACATGTACGACCGTGACTAAAACACACAGAATTTAGGAGAAATCACTGAGTATAACTAGAGGAAAAAGTAGAACAACTGCCAGAACAAGAACCATAATGGTAACTAAAATAGAATGAACTTAGCAGAACTCATAACCACAACTAGTTAAAACAAGAGCCTGAAGACAATTCAAGAACCAGAAGAATAAGGTCCTGAACTAGAACTAGAACTAGAACTAGAACTAGAACTGGAGCTAAAACTGGAACAAGAACCAGACCAGAGTTGGAGTATTCCCTCCAGCTCTTACCTGCCTGTCTGTCTGTCTGTCAGCACTCTGCAGGATGACATGTTCATCGTCCATGAGGAGGAATACGACAGCGTTCTTCAGAGCATGTTCAAAACAGAGTTCCTCAGTCTGCTCGTCAAACGTTACCAGGAGAAAACTCAGAAGAAGCTGCCACTCAAGTTCAACAACCTGTCAGTACCTGAACCCGAACTCACCTGTTTCAGTATATAAAGAATAAAACAGTAAAACTGCCTGCACTTAAGCCAGCTGTTTAATACGTAAACGAAATATAGAATTATTATAACAGTATGTAATGATGGATTTAGACATACAAGCTCATTCTGTGCCCTCAGTCTGGAGTTTAAGGTGAAGAAAGGAGGCTGGGGTCCATTCAGCTCCGCAGGGTCCAGACAGATCCAGTTCCAGGTGGGTCAGGGTGATGAAGCCGTCCTAAAGCCGAGTGGGAAGGTCCTGCAGGTCACTATTGGGCCAGGTCTGCCCAAAAACTCCCGTAAGTCCAGACTGGATTAGTTCTAGGACAAGTTTCCCTTCTGGTTTTCCTGATAGAAAGATTTAAAGACATCAGTTAAATAAACAGTGGTTGGGCTCAGAATCACTTCCTGTTTCTTTCCTGTAGGACCGACCAGGAGGGACAACCGAAAGAGCCGCTACATGGGCCACCAGGCTCCGCCCACCAACCAGTATGAGTCAGGTACTGTTTAAACTAAGCAGCTGATTACCAAGTACAGGGCACTCGACCTGGTCCTCTTGTTGGATTGGTGGTCTGCTGGCGAGCGGTGGTTTGTGACGTTTGGATATCTGTCTTTGCCAGCTCCTCGGTTCAGGGATAGCAGAGCTCCAAGAGGCTCCTCCTCCAGAGGCTCACTGTTGAGGCAGCAGTCCAGCATGGAGCAACCCAGTCTGCCCCGCCTCCAGAGCCAGCGTCGCCCTGACAACCGGTCACAACAGCAACAAGACATGCGCTTCATGGATGTCCCTGAACAGGGAGCTGCAGGGTGAGCACCAGTAGGACCAGTCAGACCAGTAGATTCAGTGCAAGACAACTGTACAACTCGTACCAGTAAGACTAGAAAAACCAATAAGACCAGAAGGAATTGTATGACTCCTAAGATCAGTAAGACCTGTAGGACCCGTGAGGCCGGTTTAATACCAGTAGAGTTAGAGGGTAAATATTGACAGTTAATTTGACTTACAGAGAAATAAAAATGGGAAAATAATCTATGAAATAAACACGTACAACCAGCATAAACAGTTTACCCTCCTGCACCAGGCTGCAGCGACGTCGATCCAAAGAGGTGAAACCCCTTCCAGGAGCAGGTCGACCCAAACCGGCCCCCAGACCAAAGCCCCGGTCACCACAGTGCAAAGCGCTGTACGCCTACGACGCCCAGGACACTGATGAACTGAGCTTCAATGCAGACGACGTCATCGAGATCCTCAGCGAAGGTAACGTCTCTGTTTCCTCAGATGGGTCTGGTTGTAGATGGTCCATTTGTTTTCATCTTGTCGTATAGTTTTAGTCTTGTTGTGTCTGTTTAGTTGTTTTCATCTTATTTCATCATATGTGTGAGTTTTGTCCTTTGGGTCTTCTTTTGTTGTTTTTGTCTTGTATGTTATCTTCATCTCGTGTTTGATTCTGTCCATCTTCCTGCAGATGCATCTGGTTGGTGGTTTGGTCGTCTCCGTGGACGAGAGGGTATGTTTCCTGGAAACTACGTGGAGAAGATCTGAACCTCAACAAGTTTAGTCATACGAATAAAACATGTATGTTTGAATCAAAGGGACCCAGAGAAACGTTTAATCATCAGTTGGGTCAAAGGTGTTGTCAGTGTTACAGCGACAGATTTAATGTTCAAATAAATCCTTTAAACACTTTTATTTTCGGATTTCTACTGAAACCTACTTTTATCAGATTCTGTCATTTGCCTTTTACAAACATGTTTTAGTCAGCTGACCTTGGATCAGCCAATGAACTAACATTTCACTAAAACCTGTTCAATACCTGAATGACATCATCCAGAGGTCAGACGTTACAGGCATCACTAAACTCAGTTAATGTTTACTATTGATTGAGTCCTTTATTAAACATTGACAGCAACAACTATGGTAGGAGTAATATTTTTTTTAAATAAATGTTTTGGCTTATTTGGATCTAAGAAAATTTGCAAATTTTTTTTATTGTTTCTCATTTTTATGAATTAAGTGTAAAACATATTTTCCAAGCTTTCGTAATTAAAATAATGGTTGAAATTATTTTTTTGGTGTGTGTTTTAATTTGCGATGAAATGTAATTATAGTTGCTTCCAATTTGACACTACTTTTTTTTAAGAAGCAAGTGGAAAAATTACTTGAAAAATAAGTTTCAAAAAAAGTATGTATAAATAATATGTGTGTGTGTGTGTGTGTGTATATACAAAACTTTACAAACTATTATTTATGGTTCAAGTCAATACTTTGCATAATCTGAGATAGAATTTAGTTTATCTACATATTGTAAACACATTCCTGAATTTTACAGACTGTGTTGTTTCCTTTTATTTCCTAACGGTATTCTAAATGGATTATAGTTGCAGCAGCTCCTTTGATGGGATTATTAACTTAATTATTGACATAAATCAAACTATATATAAACAATGAGTTACAATTCATAATAGGGGACACTAGAGCAGAGATGCTCCCGTGCCAAGTGTGATGCTGATGTACAGAGGAGACAACAGTATTTACTAAAAGACAGAAATCGAGGAAAGATGTAGAAATAGGAAAGAAGTTGTTTCAAAAAGGCCGCACAGCAGAAAAAGGCATACTCCTGAGGTTGTGGGTAAATGGTGTTCCCTGCTATATGAGGGCCACATCTACCCAGGGATTATCCAAGAGGGGAATGAGACCCACTGCCAGCTGAAATGTATGCACAGTCACAGAAAACCCCTTTTTCTAGTTATTGAGGTAGGATCTCCATTGCTATCCCTTTGAGGATATGCTGACCATCATTTCGCCACCACAAAATGTTACCTCACGCCACCTGGCCATTGCAAAGGACCAATGGAATACTGCGGTCAGCCATGAAAAGTAAAGTGGAATATTAGAGGATCGATGTCCTAAAGTAGACAGCAAGTTTTCAGCTAAGTGTCAGAGTGAATATGCTGATAGGCTAGGGCGGCCAGCCATCCAAAGTAAATCCAAAGGTTTAAAAGCAATGTTCTGAACCAAAGGGCAAGTTTCAACAAAGTTTTTTGTATGATGATGATGATGATGATGATTATTATTATTGAGGTTTTTTTTGGGGGGGGGGGTATTTGAGAAATGGTGCTGACAGACGGTATTAAAAGTTATTCAAAGAATATTTTGGTGTCTTGAGCTTATCACTTTTAAATAATGATCTATAATCAGAAATAATGTAACTAATTATCCCTGTTACTTTATGCAACCATGTTATCCTAATTTCAACCCTGTTACCATATCATTTTAATTAAAAATAATCATACTTTGCTTTCTCAGCTCCAAGAGGTTTGACCCATTGTCCTTTAAAGAGTTTATGTAATTATATGCAAAATGTGTAAGAGTAAATATTGCAAAATAAATACTGAAATTGTTAGTGAAACATGCCACTATTGAAAAGTTGGGCGAGACAGATTTTGAAAGTTGCTAAAATTAATTCAAATCAAGTCATATGTGAAACCAAATGGTTATTCAGAGAGAATGTTACTTTCTTTACTTAATGGAAAAGGAATTCCATTTAAGAAATGAATTAATGCACTTTTTCAGGTTCCTTTCAGGCACCAAGTATTACAAACACCAAATACATCATGTAATAAAAATTATACGATGGACGTGTAAGCTGAGCCAATCAAACCTTTGATAGTTTATTACCTATTATTGATGAATATATAATGGAAAATTACAAAAGTGAAGGTTTATTTTTCAAGAATTTTGAAGCCAAAATTCCCTCCAATTCTGAAATGACCCATCTATTGAATTTGGGGGGGGGGGTTAGGTGAAATTCATCAGAGTACATTTTGACCTGGCTCCAGCTTCAGTTACACCCACTTCTTCCTTGTGTTATATTCATGGGAGGTAAGTTAGAGGTTGCAAAAAAAGAGGAGTGATTTTCAAGCAAAACCTTTAAAGTCTCAAGCAAAAGTTTTTAACTCACAAGCACAAAGGACTGATCTATAAGCAAAGTTATATATATATATTTTTTTTTTGCCACTAATTGCTTTTTGCTCTCAAATCTGTTTTTTGGTTACAAATCTATTCTTTTTAATTACAAATTTATTCTTTTTGATTGATGAATAAAGTAACAAATTTCCCTCCATACTTACACAGACATTTCAAAAAGAATGTATCAAACAAAAACACTGCTCGATGTATTTTGTCACCTGTTTTGTTCATTCTTTCAAATCATATCTTTATGCTCAGTCTCCTCTCTTGTGATTGTGAATTCTTGTTAGAATGTAAATAGACACAACTGAGTATTTTATTGGATAATCCCTGATGGTTAAATCATTTGTAATCACAAATGTTTGTCATCTCTCGGTCCATGGCTCAGAACCTCAGGCTACTGGGTAACCTGTGAAATCCATGATCTCTGTCATATGGCCAGTGTACCGAAGTGTTCTGCCCTGTCTGCAAAGTTAGTGTTTCAGAATGTGTTGCACAGTACAACATATGCAGGGAGAAAACAGTTGCTATAAACCTGTTCTATTGTAGAATTGTCTGTGACAACTTCCTCTCCATAGCTCAACGTTTTAAGACCATGAAAATGTGTGTTGAATGGAGATGGGTTCTATGACTTGATTTGTGGGTGGGTTAGGATTTTTTCTTCTGTATTTCTTTTATTATTATTTTAATTTTCTGTTTGTTTGTTTTTATTTCAGATAAAAAATAAACAATTACAAGTAACAATTGTTTATTTTGCAGTCATTGTTCAGTGAGGAGTCTACCTGTATGTTGCTTCAAAAAAATGTATTCAGTCAGAAGACAAAATTCATACAGAACAAGTGAATTGGAATCGATGGGGGAAAAAACCTGAAAATGATCTGAATAATTTAGAATGTCGTTTCAACTCCACTTTATTTTATTTCCGGGTCGACCCCAAACATCTCACCCTTGGAGCAATGTGTTTCTCGGACGTCCTCACCGGGTAGTGAATGCAGCGTGACCTTTCACCTAGTCCGTAACCGACAGTCAGTCATGTGTTCAGTGTAACGTGTGACGGTGTATGTTTAATGGTTTGGTTCTGAGCCGGTGTCAGCGGTCACCGTTTGCCAGACTTGCTACAACACAACAGGAAATTAGCGACTAACGGCTAATAGCTAGCAGGCTAACCGGCGGAGATGGAGGAGTTTCTGTCAAACTGCTGCCGAGCCGTGAAGGTAACACACACATGATCAGCCATTAGCCTCCGTTAGCTTTAGCTTCTGAAACAACAACTGTGAACCAAAGAAATATTTCTGCGCCGATTTCCAGTAAATACGGTATCTGAGGCTGAAATAATGCACACATCGGCTGATGCTCGAATGCGTTCATCTACATGAATGAATGAGTGTTATGGAATCACACTAACAAGATAAACCACAGTGGAATTATCATACGATTGAAATCAACCACTGCAACGACATAAGTAATAAAGTTAATATGGGTTATAAATGCAATATCAATCACTAGTCAGTTTGTCATTCATTTTTAAATGTAGTTTCTTAAGATCTACAAAAGATGTGAATGAATGCCCATTTCCACCCTCTACTGCTGTGTGAATAGATAAATAATAAAATGAATCATGATCTTATAGTAGTTCTATGAAGTACTTGGTACAGTAACACACCATAATATTCTCCAATATTAAAACTATTTAATGATGCAACGAGACTGTCAAAAACTAAAGCACACCTCTTGTTCCTGACTGATTTAGTGCTTTTTGAGTTTATTTTATATATATATTGATTCAATGTGGAGAAAGTGAGTGTATGCTTTTTTTTTTTTTTTTTTTTAGAAAATCAGCAGCAACGGTGAAAATTGCCATGTATTGCAATGTATTTGCTTTAGTAAAATATATTTCTAATACCATCTTAAAGCATAATGTGATTTTTAAGAAATGAATGAAACTGCTTCTCATTTACCTGTAGAAAGGAAACAAAGATTATTTTGATGGATAATGGATGATGATGACATAATGACTCCCATCCCCTGTATCAGTGAATAACAATGAGTTATTTACAAAGTCACTGGAAATAACTTGAATCACCAAGATCTTTTTATGAACATTTTGATATAAATTTAATGTAGGTTTAGTGTAGCCTAAATGGTGCAAAAAAACGTTTTTTCCCCCCTGATATGTAAAGTTTAATGGAACATTTGGACAAAACTCATCACGTTGGGGGTTAAAATTTTACAAATTGTTTTCGGATTGTTTGAACAAGGACAAATGAAGCAACATTTTGGGTACATGTGGTTGTAAATTGTCTCAGTAGTTTGAACAGAAAAGTATTAAATATTTCCAACAGCCTCCAACCACTATGGAGATGACTTCATCCAATCCACACACACACACAAAATCAGAAACTGAGGCAAAAAAGCATCACATTTTAACTGTGATTTCATAACTACTAGAGTAGCTCTCCAGATACTGATTGACACCAGTAAAGCCTGTTGCCTAATGACCAGTTAAAAGGTTCAACCTTGTTTCTATATTGAAGTTGAGAAGGGTGGGCTTGATCATTTCTTCTTCTCAGGTGAATGCGGATCAGACAAGGTTCCATGTTGTGTTGGGAAACGAGGCCTGTGATGTGGACTCTATGGTGTCAGCTCTGGCCTACGCCTACTTCCTGTCCAAGGTGAGATCCTGTCCAAATGAGTCTTGACTTGTGAGCTCTGGTCCAGGTGTGTCCTCATCTGTCTGTGTCTCTGTGTGTCAGATAGTTCACAGTGAGGTGGTGGCTCTTCCTCTACTCAATATCCGACAGGCTGAGTTTGTTCTGCGCTCTGATAACCTGTTCCTGCTGCGGCAGACAGGTCTGTCACCTGACCTGCTGCTGTTCAGAGACCAGGTGGACCTGAAGGCGTTACATAGAGATGGACGACTGAAACTGACACTAGTCGACCACAACGTCCTGCCCAGGTAAATTAAAAAAAAAAAAAAAAAAAGACACTATAGAGGTGATAAATGACATCGGCTGACAACTGATGAGGTGCCTCCAATAAAATATTTTTGCCATTTCATTATTTTTAGTATTTACTGTTAGGGCTGGGTATCATGGCCAGTTTCCATGATCGATTCATAAGGTTCTGAATCGATTAATCACAATTTGATTCAGTATTAATTGATTGATTCAGATTCATTTAGTGATACCAAAGTACAATTTTCAGCTGTAAGCTAAGTATTTGACTACTGCAGTCATGGAACACGTCAATACTGGCATCAATATTGATATAAAGGAAATAAATATGACATTTCATCTGTAAATAGATGAATCTGCTCTTAATGAACAGGACATAAACATTACTGTTTCTACTGTGGATCAGAACAGACTTCTGCATCTTTATTCAGTTTTATGACTGGTGGCTTCAACTCACTAGAGGGAGGGGGGTACCGCTCTGTGATTGTTGGTCGGAGTGAAAGGGGGATGGGGGGGCAGCGGTAGCGGTCCATCATTGTTACTTTACTATTAATTTAACTCCACACTCAGCCATAGGTGATACTATCACCTGAGTATGGATCCAAGTTCATATTCCGAGAACGACCGTCTTCCGTGACCCGCCTCAGAGAACCTCAGAGCGGCCAGTTCCTCTGCACTGTGAGTTTGACTAAAGCCCTGAGGATGTCCCGCGGAGAGGTTTTCCTCACCCCTGTTCCGCATCCCTCCTGCACCAGAACCGTCACAAATGAGACCGAGACTTCCCCAGGGGTTCAAGATGGAGCCGGCCACGCTTCCGCGTCAGCGTTATCCGGGTCAGGTACATGTGGCGCTGCTCTGAAAAATCTATTTCATCCACTAATAATCGTCTCGTCATTTTCTGCTTATCTGGGGCCGGGTTGTGGGGGCAGCAGCGAAGCCCAGACGACCCTCTTCCCAGCCACTTCCATCAGCTCTTCCAGGGGAATCCTGAGACATTCCCAGGCCAGCCAGGAGATATAATCCCTCCAGCGTGTCCTGGGTTGGCCCCAAGGTCTCCTCCTGGACGGACATGCCTGGCACACCTCCCCAGGAGCCGCCGTCACCAGGTGCCCGAACCACCTCAACTGGCTCTTCTTGACATGGAGGAGCAGCGGCTCTACTCCGAGTCCCTCCCGGATGTCCGAGCTCCTCCCCCTATCTCTAAGGCTGAGCCCGGCCACCCTGTGAAGGAAACTCATTTCAGCCGCTTGTACCCACGACCTCATTCTTTCGGTCATTGCCTAAAGCTCGTGACCATAGGTGAGAGTCGGAACGTAGATCGACCAGTAAATCGAGAGCTTCGCCTTCCGACTTGGCTCCCTCTTCACCACAATAATCGATTACGCAAAATGAAAACAAAATCGGTTTTCTTACCCAGCCTTATTTACTGTAGTATTTTACTGTAGTGGTTTTGTTTATCATAGTTTGTGTGACCATGATGTCCGATATTCTCAAACACGAACTGTATGTTGCAGTTCTGATTCTGACCTAGAGGAGGTAGTGGTGGATGTCATCGACCATCACCTGTTGGAGAGGGAGCCTTCTGCCTCCTGTCCTGTTACCGTGGAAATGGTGGGATCCTGCACCACCCTGGTTACAGAACGTATCATCCAGAAAGCTCCGACTCTGCTGGACCAACAGCTGGCTCAGCTCCTCTATGGTAAACCTGGACCTAGAACTCACCTGGACAGGTGTAGACATGGACTACACATCAAGAGATTTAGACACAGACCTCACTCTGACAGGTTTAGACCTGGACCAGTTGTGTATTCTGTTCTCAGGTGTGTGTTTTCCTGCTCTCTGATTGGTCTGTTTCTCTGCAGCCACTATCCTATTGGACTGTGTGAACATGGCTCCAGCTGCAGGTAAAGTGACTCCTAAAGACAGTCAGTACGTAGCAATACTGGAGGCGCGATTCCCTGCTCTGCCCCCAAGAGGTGCTCTTTTCACAGCGCTGCAAAACGCCAAGTTTGACGTCTCGGGTAAGTCTGGACAGTCTTGTTAATATTATTGAAAGGTGGAGTGGGGGAAGAGTTTGGGGCTAATGGTCAAATATATTACTAAAAACCCTGACTCCTTTAGGTTTCAGGGCATCTGTCTCTTTTGGAGATTTAGTGGAACATGTTCTTTACATCCGAACTACAGACAGAGTGGAGGATAAAAGTTTGACCAAAACTCATTCAGGCAAAAAAAAAAAATCAGAAACCTTCTGTTACAACATTAGTTCCTTTAGGGGGGAATTCATCTTTCTGATTCTTCAACAACTTTGTGGATACTTCTCTGCTGTCTGTAAAACTGCTAATGTCTAAATATTGCATAGATGATTGTAGATATTCATGCAATATTTAAATATTTACATATTAATTTGCAGATGAGAGACACAGTGGTGCAGTGGTTAGCACTTGTGCCTCACAGCAAGAAAGTCCTGGGTTCGATTCCCGGGTGGGACCTTTCTGTGTGGAGTTTGCATGTTCTCCCCGTGTCTGCGTGGGTTTTCTC
>JAQQZY010000009.1:20221448-20235724 GCA_030068375.1 Ostorhinchus rueppellii | reverse complement strand
TAATCTAAATTGCCCATGGGTGTGAATGTGAGAGTGATTGTTTGTCTCTATATGTCAGCCCTGTGATGAACTGGCGAGGGTGTACCCCGCCTTCACCCTTAAGTAGCTGGAATAGGCTCCCTGTGACCCTAGTGAGGATAAAGCGGGTATAGAAAATGAATGAATGAAGGAATGAATATTTTGGAGATATGATTTAAAGTGTGCTAAATGTTTGAAGTACTCACTACTTCCAGAATGTGAAGTGTTTTTAGCACATTTGGAGTATTTCCAAGCTGATGTATTTGTTGTATATCAGTATCCTCCAAAATGCATATTTTTAAGGTGTTGTCATAGCATAATATTTGTAATTTTTAGTGCAGCATTTATGTTAATGTTGGTAGTACTTATGTCAGTGTTTCATCCTCAGGTTTGAACACAGAACAGATGTTGCTGAAGGATATGAAGGCTGTCTCTGGAAGTTTGAATCTGGCTGTTTCTGTTCTGTACATCAAACTGGAGGTCAGTTCTAGAATACTACCTTACACTAGGGGGAGAGTTTAGCCCAGAGATCAGTCTCACTCTTCAGGTGTGTGTGTGTCTGTGTCAGGACTTTCTGCAGAGGGCAGGGCTGGAGACAGAGCTCTCAGACTTCTCTCAGAAGTTTGGCTTTGATTTGCTGGTGCTGATGACCATCTCCTTCACTGAGAACAAAGAACCAATCAGAGAGCTTGCTGTGTTCAGCCACAGCACCACCTGCAGGGATGAGGTACACACTGAACAGCAACACACAATCACCATAAACCGTGAAATCACACAAACCCACGCTCAAAATTATGATCACATTTTCAGTGTGTTATAGCAGGTTTGAGTTGTGTAAACTCTGCATTTTTCTTTTCTCAGGTGAGCCTCTACCTGGAGCAGACCCGTAACCCCGCCCTCGACTTGTCTCCACTCAGCAGCCCCTACCCTCATATCACAGCCTATCACCAAGGTGAGTCCTACAGTATGATGGCATGTTATCATCTGAGAGGAAAGAGTTGTACTAGTTTGTTATTTTGAAACTTTGATCCTCATTTTGAAAGGTTCTACTTTAACATTTTCTTTTCCGTACTTGTAGAAACAGTAAAACTATTGTGTTTTTCATTGAAACTTGTGTGAATCGTGATTTTTCTTTTTTTAAATTGAATTAAAGGTAACACACTTGCCTCTCGTAAGAAGGTCCTCCCCATTATTAAGGACTTCCTGAAGGAGCAAGATGGGGGCGGAGCTTGTCGCTTGGGAGATGGGGATGAAGATGATGAGTCTAAAGTTCCTCCAACGCCAATGAACAGTCTAGTGGAAGGCTGTCCACTGGACGATGGGCCGCCACAGATCAGTGCTCAAGCACTTGAAGAAAAGTTCAGCAAGATGACGGAGGGAGGTGGGGCCGGAAACTGACAGAGCCACGCCCACCTGTCAATCACCCCAACAGCTGACGAACGGCGAGAGCACACGGTCAGAGTGTGAGACAAGTCAGGCACTGATCAATGACCGGTCAATCAGATCAATCAGATCGATTAGGACAGTTTGTGGTTTAATGATGTCACTTCCTGCAGTGAGTCACTGAAACATGAGTGAGATGACAGACTTTTTGATCATTTATTCCATATTGATGAGTATTGATATTTATTTTAAGGGGTAATATGGAGTGAAGTGGTTGTTATAGTAACATAATGTGATGCAGATTTTCATCATCATAAAGGTATTTATTCCACAATAATGACCAAATCACTGTACATTATCCCCCGCATTGTTGAGCTAGTTAATAAAAAGTCTATATTTTGACAAGGACTGATATAAAAATACAGTGGAAAAAACGGGATCAAACTAGAAAAGCACTGAGAGTGCAGACCTCCGCCCCCTTGTGGCCGGCTGAAGTTGCTGCAGCGAGCAAACGAACAAACACACACACACACACAAACTCGGGCGATCACAATAACTCCTGGGCGGAGGTAAAAACCTGGGATAGAATAGTTCCTATAAAAATGGGTAAATGACTAGTTCAGTGTTCATTTGGGTCTTCTCATACACAGAATACAAACACATGCTTGTAGTTGAAGCCATGCTTACATGGATTAATGATATGTGATCATGTGACACCCATCGTGCTGGGATGAGAAGGCTTTTTTGTTGGTAACAATACGTTGAGAAAACACTCAGACAAATGATACATTCATGTCATATCCTATGACCTTAAGTATGGCAGCTGAAGAGAAAAACCTGTCAGATACATCTGGTGTTTTACAGAGATACAGCATACATGAGTCATGTAAACGGTACCTATTTATATCTGTATTTATATTTAGCAACAGTTGAAGATAAACTAATTTATCTATACAAAAGGGAGCTACATTGACAAAATAGAAGTTCAGGTATAATAATCCTTCAGTTCTAGTGATTAGTTTGAACAGACGTATCATTCTAAACAGTTTCCACCATGTTTTATTCAATTCTACCTTTGGAATGACATACAGAAGATCTGACCAATGCGCTACATTTTTATGAACATAAACAGAATACCCTGACCACTGACAGGGTAAGTGGTATTTATGTAGATAATCTCACCACAGTGGGATCTGTCGGTGGGTGGGATATCTGAGCCAGCAAGTGAACATTGAGACCTCAAAGTAGGGCTGTGCAATTAATTGATTTTAAATCAAAATCTGATTTTTGAAATTAAGACAATTTTTATTTTTTTTTTATAATTTACCCAAAAATCTAAATTGAAAATAGAGTTTTGAGAGGAAATAATCAGAATTTTATTTTTGGCCAAAATTGTGCCGCCTTAGCTCGAAGTTGATGTTAGAAACAGCAAAGACGTTTAAGTCTAGGGATCTGAGTAACCTTGTCAGGGAGAAATTGGGTCAGAGCATCTCCAGATCTTGTTCATTCCCAATGTAAAGTGGTAAAGTACCTGCCAAAAGTATCTAAAGAACAACTGCCAGATCAGTCCAGCATCTATGGGATCATAATATTAGGACTGCCTGTCTAATATTGTGTAGTTTCCCCTTTTTCCACAAATACAGCTCTGACCTGAGGCCTAAACTCCACCAGACCTCTGAAGGTCTGCTGTGGTATCTGGACCAGGACTTTAGAAGCAAATCCTGAAAGTGGAGAGGTGGACCTCCATGGATCAGATTTATTTATCCAACATCTCCCACACATGATCATTTGTCCTGAGGTTGGGATGCCCTTCCTTAGTCTATTTTTAGTTGGTACCAACCACTGCAGACCAGGAACACTCAACAAGCTCTGCAGTTGTGGAGATGTTCTGACCCAGTCGTGCCCGTTATAATATGGATCCTGTCTAAGTCACTCAGTTCATTGTGTTGCTCAGTTTTCTGCTTCCATCACATCAGATTCAAGTACTAAATGTTCACTCCCTGCCCAATATATCCAACCCAGGGACATAATCGGTACTGTTACCACCTCTCCTGTCAGTGGTCAGCAGGTTCCGGCTGATCAGGATAAATGTACTGCAAAAGACCTCAAGCACAATGAGAGAAAATTCATTTGACAGTATTTACATTCAACCAATCAGGTCAAAATCAATCTCCTGATAGTTTTGTGTCTTTTTTGTACCAACAGGTTTTTGTTTTTTTTGTTTTTTGTTTTTTTATGTTCTCATCTGAGTGGTTTTACATGTGGCATATTTTTCTCAAAATGTGCAGGTTTTGCGTCTTTGAAAAAAAACAAAATAAGAAAATCTAAACATTGCTTTGTACAGCATCTATAAACAACAACAAATGAGACTCAAATGAGTCGTGAAAATGTGCCAATGGAACCTGAATCTGAATCATTTACATTTTAGGTTGAATTTATGAAGTTGTAATTCTGGAAATGAAAATGAACCAGTTTTCTATGTAAAACTTTTATATCAACATAATGAAGGCGTAGATGACAAATGTAGAGCTTTTTTCATGATGATACACATTTATTTTGTTCAGAAGGAAAATGAGCAGACGAACAATTGAATCCCAAAATTGGGGACTAGCAATATGTTTTTATCTCGTTTTATAAAATAATTTAGAACAATTAAATGTTTCTTCAGCTTTGGATGGATATGACGGTGTTTGCTGACTATCACTCACATACCACTTAAACATTTTCAACATGAATTTAATGTAATTCACAAATGACTCAAATTGAAGTGGATCAATTGAAATTTAAATGTAAATTATTCACACACATTTCTTTCCATAATTTTGGGACAGATATTTACTTTGAAGTCATTGTTTTTTCTTCTGTGGGAGCTGTTCATAGATCTGTACATATTGAAGAATAACGTCCAAAGTTTATCCCGGTTATAGACTTGAACTGTTAGGTCGATTTTTCAGTGTTTGGTATTGTCTTCAGTTTGTTTCTGAACCAGCAGGGTGCAGCAGAGACTCTGCTTCCAGTAAACACAGGGTTAAAATGTCAAGTTTCACAACAGGACACTTTTACTGTGAAACAGAACAAGTGATGCAACAGGAAGCTGACTCAACAAACCGCCAGTGTTAAAGTCTAACGACTACTTTTACTCTGAAAATCCACCAAAGCTGCTACGCCAGATAATCAGTGAGTAGTCAATCAATGATCAGTTTGTCTGTTTGTAATAAAGCTTGAACTCTTTAAATCAATGAAATGTCCTCATGTATTTGTTCACATAGTGTTCACCTAAAGCGTAACACAGATCAATAATCAGCTCAACAGTTTAATTCCTACATTGCAGTCGCTCTCAAATAATATATGAATGAAAAACAAATTAAACTGGAAATGACGAAACGTGAGGGAAAAAACATTTTATTGAAGGAGTAGGTGTTGGGGGGGGGGGGGGGGGACAAAACTGACTGTAAAAAAAAAAAATAATTGAAAAGAAAAAAAGATAATGGTGGTTCATGGTTTTAGTTTTGATTCAAACTCTAGTCCAGGTTTTGGTTTAGGCTTGGGTTCAAATTTAGTCCAAATTTTGGTTCAACTTCTGGTTCTGCTTTGATTTAGGTTTTTAGTCCAGAATTTGGTTCATGTTTTCATTGAAGTTTTAGTCCAGGTCTCGATTTAGATTTTAGGTCAGATTTAAGTCTAGATTTAGTTTCAAGTTTTAGTCCAGGCTTTTGTTTATTTAGGATAGGTTTTAGTCCATGTTTTGATTCAGGTTTTAGTTTAGGTTCTAGTCCAGGTTTTAGGTTGGGTTTAGGTTTTAGTTTAGAACAGGTTTTAGTCCATGTCTTGATTCAGCCTTTAGTCCCAAGTTCAAGTTTTAGTTGTGCTTTAGATTAGAGTGTAGGTTTTGCATCAGGCTTTAGGACCCAGAAAACACCAAACACTTCCTGCTTCTTTAAACAGAAGCAGCCTCTGACTGGTTGGTGTTAATGAAGTCGGCGTGAAGCTGCTCTGAACACTCACCTGTCAGCTCACACCTGGTGATGCTCAACCAATCAGATGGCAGCGGTGGCGGAGTGTGAAATGCAGCAGAACCTGTCAGGCAGAGAGGGGGAGAGAGAGGGCTGAGTCCCATAGACGCAGAGACAGAGAAAGAGGAAGATGAAGAGTCTATGACACAGAGAAACACTGAGACACATGATGAGCAGCATCGAACACAACACGGACACGGATGAAACACCCAGGTACCAACATACACACAAACAGAACATACCGCATGGAACACAGTCGTATCATTTCATTTCCTGAGGATTCTCAAGGGGGAAGTTGGTTTAGGTTTAGTGACGTGGGCATTTGTTCTCCCATGTGGTCAGTAAAGGGGTCACTGTGGTGCATTCACTGTCAGCGACATGAATCTTCAAAGACTTGCACAGTTTAACACTTCTGTCATGGAATCCTGTCAATACGCTTCGATATTTAAATGAAAATGCAGATTGAGCTTCTCAGTAACTTCATATGTGTCATTTGGATGTTCAGAGGCTCTGTATGAAATGCACATAAATATGTCCTGAAACACTGACTCAGCTGAAAAGACACGCTTTGGACAAATGGCACCAGTTCTGGACACTGGTTTATGCTCAGTGTCTGATTTTCCTGAAACATTTCACTGACATTTGCTTCGGTATTGTTTTTTCTGATAATAATAACATGATTTACCTTGGAAATTTCACAAATCTACATGGTCAGAAACTGAAATATAGGAAAACACTGGAAAATATAAAGATTAACGTCATAATAAATGGTTGTCAATAACTTAAAAGCCATCACCGTACAGCTCTCTCTCTATGTCATGAGGATCCTGTCTGAGTTTATGGTATTTTTGAAAGATTCTGGCAAATATCATGAGTCACTACTCCCTCCAAACTGTGATGTTAACAAACCAAAGGAAACGCCATGTTTTCCAGAATCATGTGATGTGTGAGACCTGGTACAGAATAATAGAACAGGAGAACTCTGTAAACTCAGGGGAATCTGGTTCAGATTAGATTATAATGTTTGAACAGTTGGGTCCCTCCTCTGAAATATATTAATGTATGTGACACTCATGATGGGATGGCTTTACTCTAAGGGTTATTAATTTACCAGTGGTGATTGCAGTGATACAGTCCATATGTTGGGCTATGTTCCACCCATATTTGCACAAAATGAGGCGCTTTTGCATTTTTCCGGAATATTTTCTTCCACATCCACTCACATTCTGTATTGTAAATCTTTTTTTTTTTTTTGCTTGATTGTTTTCCGTTTCATTTCTTGACCCTTGATTAAAATTAAGTTTTTTTTTTACTCTAACGTAGTTTGCATTCACTGCTCAAACTGGGGAAAGTGATTTTATAAACTGAAAATAATCTCCAAATGCTTCTGGTTCTTCAAGTCATTTAGATTCACAATAGATTTTTTTATCAAGTCATAAAAGTTGTTTGTGTGAAGGAAAATGGAAAACCAAAAAAAAAATGTCTTTAGATCCCTTGAAGTGCACAGTTCAACCATGTGTAAACACCCACAGATAAAAAATACGACATAAAACTACCACTTCAATCAGGTTTACAGGGACATGAAACGCATAAATACAGTGGAAACTGTTTTTGTCGTCCGTCTGTCCAAACTATTACTGTCAACAGATGATTATTTAACCCTTCAAGACCCAAGTATCCGCCGGCAGTCAAAATAATCTACTGGTAATATCTGTTGATCCACTAATCCTATCAATACATGTAAATAATTGGTGTAAAATACATGTTTTCATCTTTTCACGGTCATCAGATATGACCCATTTGGATGTTCAGAGGCTCCGTAGTTACCATGGAAACACAGTCATCTTCTACAACATCAGTTCACCATTATACCCCGTGGAGTTTAATGAATGACAGTGGATGGAAATGTTTCTTTTTATGATCAGTTATTGATTTCTTTGCTGAAAAAGTCGCTCAACTTTAATCTGAGCTTTTATAAATGTCTACATGATCAATAGATTCAATAGCTTTTTTTAAAACATACATGAAAAAACACAAAATACAAAGGATAATATTATCTTAAATGGAGATAAATCACTTCCGAAAGGTTAGATCTGGAGAAAATGTTTGGGAACTGACACAAAAATAGCACTGGGTCTTTATGGGTTAACCCAAACTTTTAATTGATCGTCAGTGTGGAAGTCTGATACTGAGATTTACTAGTGGTAATGACATTTATTTACCTTGAACTATCATAGTGATGGTTTTCACAGATGTTCTCTAAATACACACAGTTATTTACAATATCTCAGACTGATAGCAGAATTTAAAGCAGGATGGATTTTCCCCGTCTAGTTAAGGTCTGATTTGCAGGTTTACCAGACTCACTGATATTTTGTGCAAAACATAATTTTCTCTTTATTTATAAAAGTATCCTCTGTACTTTTCACATCATGGATATACTCCGCAAAGATTTCATTTCCGTCTTCAGAGCACCTTTGCTTTTATGTATTCATTTTCGGTAACTTTTCATTGGTGGAAAGTGATTTAACAGAGCAGCAGCGCCTGCCTCGGACATGAAAACACCACAAATAAACAGTATACCTGGACAGACCGCTAAATGTAAATGCTAAAACATTATTTGTACGTGAATAATTCTGTCCCTGGCTTTTTCATTCATATACAGTGAATAGATCTAAAACTTACCAGTTGCATTGATCTGCATATTTAGTGATATTTCATTGCTACTTTGAAACCCCAGTAGAACAGTAATGTTAAATCATCAAATATTAAGCACTGTGTTTAATGCTTGTTTTTAATGGAATCTGCAGCAGTCATTTATCAGCTATAGTTCCTTTTCCACGTCTTTAGCAGGATTTATCTACATAACATATGCCAGGATTTTCTATTCATACTTTTCTCTGGAATATCATCTAACTTGGCGCAGTCTAACCTTTCCTCTTCGTCATCCATTCTTCTGTTTTGTCTGCTAAACCAGTTCTTATCTCTACCGACCGTGGCTTATGATTTGCTTTTGTTATGTCTTTCTGCACTTGGCATTATGAAAACTACAGATGTCATTAATCCTGTTTCTGATTTTAGTTTTACAACATTACAATAAGGGTTAACTAATACATCGGGTACTCATCTACTAATGGTGTTCATGTTGATTAAGGGATAAATGCGTGTATTAATAGTCATGTACTGGCTATGGACCAACAGAAGCAGACACATCATTATATTTAACACAGAACAGTTTATAAATGACCTCTAAAAAGAGAAATGTAGGGAAGTCAGAAGACAAAAAACGACATGATATACGGAAGAAAACGAAAACAAACGTGCAAAACATGACAGAGCATAAAATAAGATCAATGATGCAACAAAATAAGATGTAGCAAGTCACAAATAATTGAAAAGATGGGGGAAAAAAACACTGTTTTGATGGTGAACGAGTCAGTAAAAGGTCATCCTTATGGCACTGAAAACTAAATGCAAGTTCTGAGGAGAAACCAAATGGATTTTTTTTGTTGTCCAATGTTTTTATTAGAGCATATTGTCATATATTTTCTGGATACACATGCATCCATACAGACATATGTGCACTTAGGTCATATAAGGCACTCTTATTGTTTTCTTTGAGCATATAACAATAGAAGATGGAAGAACAGATAAAAATATGAGATACAAAACACAAATGAGGAAAAATACATTAAAATAAGAACAACCGATCCCACCCATACCCTTTCTTCTGTTCACTACTCTGTTGGGAAAAAGGTGAAAAGCTAATTTCTGCTAACAGCTGTGAAGTAATGAATGGGAAGTGACCAAGTTCATCCATAAGACTATATCTCATTATTTCTAAGTCGAGTGTGTTAGTATGATCACTAAGCTGCATCTTTATGGTGAGTACTTATTTCTTTTCTTTCTTTTCCAATGCATGAGAAGTAACTTCTTTGGAATAAGATTATAAGAGAGGAAACATTGCTGGAAGTTGTTTAACATCACCTGAAATTCCCAGAATAATAAGAATGGGTGATTTAGGCTCTAACTGTATGTGAAATATTTAAAATAGATTTTTTTAAAGTCTCGTGTTTGGACTAAGTTTGGGAACCCCTGGTCTAAAGAACCTCCTCCTCAGAACTGCTTCCATGTCTGACCCACACTCTGGGTTCTGGAAGCACAGACACCTGCTGAGGGAAACCTCTCTGTCAGATGGTGGTTGTGGTTTTTCCCAGCTGGACCCTGAAGGCACCTGAGAGGAATCGTACCCGACCTGAGCAGAGCCTGATCTTGTTCTGCTGTGACCTGAACGTACATACAGGTGTGTCACATTCTGCTTCAGTCACAACAAACACAGAACAATGAAGCCCCGCCCTGCCTTACCTGCCGCAGGTGTGGTTACCGTGACAACAATCAGAGCAGCAGAGCAGGTCTGTTCAGTCCCTTCTGATTGAGATTTTACAGTAACAGCGAGACACTCGACGAAAGACTGACAGAATAGGAAAACCAGGAAGAAGTTTAAACCAATGGAAGAAGCGAATGGATTCTGAAAGAGAAACAAAGGATTTAAAACAGAGGAGGAAGTAACAAAGTACTAATATTTCAGTACCGTCCGTCAGTGGAGGTGACAGGTATTTGTACTTTCCAGTGTGATGGCTTTTTTTCTTTCGCTACCTACATTTCAACTAACTGTCCTTTCTACTTGCATTCACAAAGCAGACATTTGTGCTTTGTAGAATTGTGTATTTCACAGCATTAAAACTGATTTCAACATTAACGAGACTTAGACTTTATTTGTCATTCCAGATTTTTCATCAAAAATACAATTTTGATGCAGCTGGCTCAGCAATAATACAAACAGGTTCTACATACAGGATACTATATACAAGATAGAAGAAACATGCATATAACAGTAGAATATCAAAAATAGAAGAAATATGCATATGAAAGAGGACTGTGTGAGCCTAAAAATGATGGTTCTCAAAAATATGAAAGATGATCTCTTGATGAATCTGACATCCTGTAAATGGAACAGGATGAAAATGATGTAAAAGACCAGAACAATGTGAAAGCAACATGAGAAACATAACAAATCTAACACTAAAGAACTGTGCTGTGGCAGAGTTTGCAGGTATTTGTACTTTACAGTGTGTTGATTTTTATGTGTTTGTTTTTCCCTTTACTACCCACCTTTTAGATAAATGTCTGTTCTTTGAAGGTTTTTTTTAATTTTGATGTGATTGCTCCATTATTTTTTATTTTGCATCACTGTGCATCATTACCATATCAAAGCTGATTTCAACCCAAATGAATGGAACAAAAACACACATAAAAGATGATCTTTAGGTGGACATCGCACACTATAAATGAGATGGAAAAAGTGAGAAAAGTCAAGCTCATAAAAAACAGGAAAGTGATGCAAATTATGTAATTAAAAATATGTAAAAGATGCGACGCTGTGTAATGACCTCTACTGAATAAAGACATCGAATCAGTAGTTATACTTTCATCTGTACTTGTGCGGGGATAAACTGTGAAACTCTGCCTTGTCTTGTGAACTGTTTTTGGACTTCTGTGTGTGTTGTGTCTCTTCAGGGCTCCTACAGAGGCCTTGGGGGCCCAAAACATCCAGGACATGGAGCTGAGGGAGGAGTGGCAGGATGATGGCTTCCCCAGGTCAGCACTATTCTGTTCAGTCACTGTGGAAATAGCTGTATTTGTTCTGCTTATCAGCGTAGAGGTTAAACAGGTGGCCGGTACATTCACAGATTGTTCTAACTGTGACTCACATGAACTAAATCTAGGTGTTTTTAACTAACTCTGATGTTTGTTGTATGGGTTATGGTCATACAGGCCTCTCCCAGAGGATTGTGGGAATCCAGAAGAAGTTGAAAGTCCGACAAATGGAGGCCGACCAGGTGACTGAAAACTGTCCAATCAGAAAAATAAATGCTGCTTCATACTTGTGTTCGTGTCAGGATTTAGGGGTTTAAATGTGGTCATGTAGACGTCTTCAGACCTGGCTTTGTTACAGGTCTGGCATGAAAGAGTTCAGTATCATTGAGGTGAAAACACACATTAATTATACAACATGTCACTACTGTATACATCTGAAGTTACCAGTGATGCTTGGACACAGGGGCGTCATGAAAATGATGACAATTCTCAGGGCCTTGGACAATTAATTGAACTTTCGTCAATTTTTTTAAAGAAAAATGAATGAACAAGTGGTGCCAGGCAAAACAAACCCCGCCCCTCACACGTATTGTAGCTTATTTTAGCATGGATGCAACTGATGTTGTCATGTCTATGTGTTTGGTGATGCCAGCATATCAATAGCCTGTATTTACAGTCATGGAAAAAATTATTAGACCACCCTTTTTTTCTTCAATTTCTTGTTCATTTCAATGCCTGGTACAACTAAAGGTGCATTTGTTCGGGCAAATATAATAACAACAAAAATAGCTCATAAGAATTTAATTTCAGAGCTGCTATCTATCCATTTTCTATATTTTTCTTGATAATAACCAAAATCACTTCAGTTCTTACATCTGTAGCTATGACATTATACTGACAAAAACAGTGCTTTTAGACATTCTCTGTTTTCTTTTCTGTCTGTTTTAGTCACACGATACACACAGGAGTTAGTATTTGATTGCATAACCATTGTTTTTGATGACTTTTGATGGTTTAATAATTTTTTCCATGGCTGTATGTGCCAAGTGTGAAGTAAATTGAAACAAAATGTATGTTTTTTATAGACATTTGAAAATTTTGACCATTGGAAGTAAATGGGAGAAAAGAAATGGGAGAGGAAAAAAGTTTTTTTTAAAAAAAATCATTAAAAAAAAATAATAATTTTGACCCACTCTCCCCAAAATGTAATGACTTCTATTCTGGGTCACTGGCAATCTATGAACCCAATTTGGTATGAATTCAAACAATGGTTTTGCTGCTACATGCATGTGAAGCCTGAGCAGGTATGTGATCTGCTCCATCTGGTAAATATCCCAAACTTTTTGAATCCATGTATTATATGAGGGAGGTTCTGGTTTCATCCAACTGATGGTTATACACTTTAAGGCAGGGGTGAATTATATATTCAAGAGGTATTTATCTGCCTTTCTGATATTGAGACATTTTAACATAAAAACGCCCAGGTTCCATAAACTCTAAAAGGTGAAGGTATTATTCACTTATTCACAGTGATTGGTTGTAGTATCCTCATTGGTTCCTCTTGTCGTCTTGCCACTCCCCTTCATTTTAGCCCCGCCTTCCAGTCTAGCCCTGTCAGGTACAGTGGTGGGTGGAGCTAAAAAGCGTTTGGTGGCTCCTACGATGAACGTGACACTGAGTAGGCGGGACTCTCGCGACCCCAGTTCTGATGGTTTCTCAGCCGCCGCTCTCTCTGGGACAGCTGAAGACGCCATTTCACTGGACATCAACCTGGAGGCGCTAGAGACGCCATCCGACAGCGAGACGGGGACGCTGCCTGATGGGACCGAGCTGGAGTGGGAAGGTAAGAGAAGTAGTATAAAACTGTCCAGGCCCAGGAGTGGTGAGTTACAGTTTTTGCAGACACTGTAGAAATAATTTGTTGACATGTTTCTGTGACCTCTGACCTTTCTGACAGATGACCTTCCTCGTGTGGCAAGAGGCGGGGCTGGGGCCGGGGCAGAGGGTGTGGTCAAAGATCCTGGTTTAGAGGATCTGGATCACGAACTGGACCAGGTAGACAGCAAAGGGCGCCGATGGAGAAGGTTCTGCATCAATGGACACGAGTTCCACGTGGACATGAGTGTCCTGGAACCCTACCTGCAGGTTCTGTCGCATGGAGGTCAGAGGTCACATACACCTGAAGTATTTTTATCAGTATCATTTTTAAATCTTTTATATTTATTTATTTAGGGGTTTTGTTAAATTTTATCTTAATTTTTTTGTATTCTTTATATTTAATTAATATTTTGTCTAGTTTGTTCTACTTCATTTTGTTTCTTTATTGGTTATTTTGTTGTTTTACCTATATTTATAATTTTTGTATTTTTCATTTTTATAATATACTACATTTATTTTAACAACAGTTTTATTCAATTACTTATTTTACAGACTATGTGCTTATGTGCTTGAATATTATCTCATTCACTGCCAGGCGTTTTCAGAACACATACCCCCATACTGCCAGGCGTTTTAGAACAGTTGGACTGATTTTCAAGACTCACAGAATATCCAGTTCTAGGACTACATAAACATAGCACCCATCAAAATAAAGTGTAAAGTCTCTTCTTTCATGTGGAAGAAAAAATTTGTTTCCATCTTTTTCGGTTCTCAGGTTATTGACCTGAGAACACAGGGTGGTTTCGCCCAAAATGCCTGAACGCTAAATACTTCCTCAAAGTTGAGCCAGGTCATTTCCTAGCAACCCCCCTCCAATGAAAGCCGACTGACGCCAAAACACGTCAATGGTAGACAACGTTCAGCTTTGAAATGACGCCAAAACACGTCAATGGCAGTGAATGAGTTAAAAGACACTTTAAAAAAAAAAGATTTTATTTGATTTATGTAAATATTTAGACTTTTCCTTCAGGCATAAACTATAAATATCTCTGTGTCTTAATTTTCACTGAGAGGAAACCAAACACCTTTGACTGAAGAGAATGACTGGTTTCCTCAAACTCCTCTTTATTGAGTCTGAGCCAATAAAGCTGGTTTGAGGAAACCAAATATACCTAGGCCAAATCCCAATTCCCATCTTAACCCTCAATTTTTGCCCCTCAATCTCGGCCCTCAAAACTAAGTGTAAGGCCTGTCTTTTGACTTAGAATTGGGACAACCCTTACGTGCAGTAACGTCTTCAGACTGTGGGGGGTGACCTTACGGCAA
>JAQQZY010000009.1:20183631-20199101 GCA_030068375.1 Ostorhinchus rueppellii | reverse complement strand
GACAGACAGACAGACAGACAGACAGACAGACAGACAGACAGACAGACAGACAGACAGACAGACAGACAGACAGACTTTATTGATCCTAACCAGGGAAATTCTGGAATGTAACCAACTCTTCCATTTTTGTATCATGATAACCAGAATTATTGTAATTCTGTTCTTTTCGTTGTGTTACATAATAACTCATCTGTCACTTTACTGCTGCACCTTTATTGTTTATTTATTGTCTCCTAAACCCCCTGCTGTTTATAGTTATATTCTATTTTTTTGTACTATCTTCAATGTTGCACTGTGGGGCCTTAGAGTTTGTGCAGTTTGAGTCTTCTATATGTGCTGGACATATGGAAAAACTGACAATAAAGCTGACTTTAGTTTGATACTCTGAAATATGGGTTTGGAGAAGAGAAGAGAAACAAACATGAAAACATCTCACCAGGTGTCCACTGGATCAGGTGATCTGTCTGCTCTCCGTTGTGGTACTTATCGGAGTATCTCTCCACATCTGCACAGTAAACACAGCAATCTTTATACAACCCAGACCTTAGTGTGTGACTCTGACCAGCTCTCGTCTAATCTTTACGTGACCTCTGACCTCTTTGCGGAGCGGCTGGTTGGATAAAACAGGGCAGACTCCTCATGGCTCCTCTGAACTCCTGCTTCAGAGCCAGCAGATACTCTGCCTCTTCACCACCTGTCAGGGGGAGGGGCTTTTGTTCCATCGTCTGCCAACAGAGCAATGTTACTACAGCTCTCACAATACACCTGTCAACAGCACAGTGTTATTACAGCTCCCAGAATTTCCCTGTTACATGTAATTCTTACAGGGTAAACAGGTGTGGGTTGCTGGATGGAGGCAGGTAAACTGTCTGCTCTGCTGATGCCAACAGCCTCCACGCTAAAACTCATCATCCTGCGGCCTCGTCCATGGCCACGTCCCGCCATCACGCCTGAGTTCAGAGAGAGCTTGCAGCTGATTAGTTGACAGATGGACCTGAGGAAACAAAGACAGAGAGAATCATTACTAAAAAGATGAAACAGCATGAAAACAATGAAAAAGATGCAACAAGACTAAAACAAAGTAAAAGATGTGAAACTTGTAGTTAAGAGATCAGTAAGTTTTTATGCTTGAGTTGGAGAAACATTCATTTGCAAAAACTTATCTGTGCATATTCTTGATGGCAAAGCAAGTCAATATCTCAGTACTGAAATCACAATATGACTTCATCACATTGTGCAGCTCTTCTATACCTATAAATGTACTGACACATATACTCCAGTTTCACACACTTTTACAGATGACACAAGTTTTTCGTGCCAACATCCACAACCATTATTTGACCTTAAATTGATTATTGTATGAAAACAAAAACACCAATGTTCCTCATTCTGTATCTCAGTAATTTTCTTATTCCCTTCAAATGCTCACAGACACCACTAAGTAAATAATATTATAAGCACTGTACACTGTGCATAAATGTAGTGTTACGTAAATAAAAAACTAGAAAGCCTTTACAGTATGTAAACTTCTATGAAGCTAATGAAACACTGAGGTTGACTTCAGTTTTAACACTTCTCTTCAGTCAGGATCACTATCTTGTTGAGTGATTTTCATTACAAACAAAACTGTCATTCTTGACTTTTCTGAACAGCGATGTCACAAGTTATTTGAATATTGCAGACACATTTCCACTGCCAGAACAACAACATAATAATAATGATGTTGATGATGATAATAATAACAATAATAATAATAATTACTTAGTGAATGAAGTTTAGTGTGATAAATGATGACCGTGTATGATTTACATTGTTATTAAAAACTCTGAATGATGTCTCTAAAGTTCAGGATCAGGTTTCATGATCATGATCTTAGGGACCTAAACATACATGTCAGGTTTGTGTACAAACACTGAGGGTGCGCAGTGATTTGAGCCCGTTAACTTATCAGTTAGCTTGATTTACTAACTCTACTAGCCCCCGTGAACTTATCTGTTAGCTGTACATACTAACTTTACGAACCGCTGTTAGCTCATTTATTAGCTCTGTTCTGTGTTTGCAGTGTTGGTGAAAATTAGCTTCATTAGCATGTTTAGCATGCTTTACCTTGCTCTGTTTTTATATTTCCGTTTTGAGTCTTTTTCTTTGGTCCGTTAAACAGGTAAAGATTTCTGCTGCAGCTGACCATTCTCCGGATAAGACATCTTTATCATGTATGTTTACATAGAACACACATGATCTGTTTACATCAAACGCCACGACATATCGACCTCTCCTCCCCCGCTTCTTCTTCTGTGGTGTTTATTCCTCCAGATTGTGCCACAGCGCCCCCTGTTTGTCATTAACGTGCGTAGCCTGTGATGCCGTACACTGTCTTAAACAGTACGAAACACGGGGAAAGCAAATTGGAAAAATAAAAATAAACATCGAAAAATTAGAGAAAGAATTAAATGTGCATTTTATATGATGTAAAACACATATTTGTTAATTATTTGATGTTCACCTTTACCAAACTGAGGCCCAAAATGGGTTGTGGGAATTTTTTATTATTACAGTGTGCTTGCATGAACTCTCACTTCAGTATGTACATATGTGAATGTTGAATGTGAAAAAGTGTCTCTTTAAGGAGCTATACATTCTCCTCCTCCTTAACCTTAATCTCTTAAACATGCTCCTGAAAATACATTATTATTAAGCTGAAAACAGGCCTGTCATGAACAGTTTACATTCTAGAGGTATGTCATCATTCCTACAGACGGATCTATAATGAGTGTTTTGTAAAAACAAACAAAATAAAATGGCACTTCTCTTTTGAGGATGTCTTTCAAATTCTTATAAATCAAAAAATCAAAAGACATTTTAATATTTGCCTCAAACACTAACATAGATTAAGTTAATATACCCATTTACACCTGGTATTAAACATGTGATCTATATCTGGATATGAAAATGAACATAATAATATAGAAAATGCACAAAAATGACCAAAAATTATAAAGGTAATGACAACAATTGAAAATTAATCAAATGAACAATCATCAATCAAATGAAAAACTGACCAAAAATTTGATAAAAATAATTATTAAAATAATATTTTGTTTGTTTATTTGTTTCCACATGGGTTTTTTCGAATTATTTTATTTTATTTTATTTTTCAGTCACAGCATCCCCAATCTGACTCCATCATCCTGTTGTCATGGAGACTCAGCTGTGGTCCCTCCCTCCTCCTGCTCCTGCTCCTGCTCCTGCTCAGCTGAGCTCAGGGTCATGACCCCACCCCCTCCCTGCCGGAGTCCCACCTCTTCCAGAGTCCTCCGTCCGTTTGAGTCAGTTTGATTCAGGACAGGACGAAGAGCAGCAGCTCCTGGTTCAGGCTCAGGACCAGGACCAGTAGATTCAGAGCTGGATTAAGGAGTTTAAAAAAGAAGTAGAAAAGAGGACGAAGAAACAGGACCATAAGAACCAGACGAAACAAGAAGAACCAGAAGAAGTGTTTATGTTTGTTTGTGCTTAGTGGAATCTACAAATGTTCAACTGAAGATGATGTTTGTCCTTCTGTTTGGAATCTGCTGCTGCTCAGGTCAGACACATTCAGCTTTATTACATCTGTTTATCGATATATGTATAAAAAAAAAAACCTTCTATTTATTCTTTAATAGTATCGGTCGCATCATCTGTTCAGCCGTAATTAGATTAGATTTAACACTGGGTCAAACATCAGATCAGTCTTTATTCCTTCACTGCTGATGCATCATTTGAGGAAAACAGAAAATCAAACACATCTATGTCTTTCTCTGATGTTTCACTGTTTTATTCTGACACTTTGATTTCAGATTTTACACATTTCATCACATCTCAGACAAAAGCTTACAAACAATTGAACTGTAGTGGAGTGATCTGACTCAAACTCCTCCACATTCAGGTTTATTACATCTATTGATTCATAAATTTAAAGAACAAACACTACATGAAACATCAAATCCCTGAAAATACAACATTCATGATGTCTGTAAGTAATATAAGCATTTTGCAGGGATAATCTGAGGAACTCAAGTCTATTCTGACAAAACCAAGCACATTGAATATTTTTTTTCTGATGTTTCACACCAGATTCAGGATTATTTCTGTGATTTATTGTTGCTTTTATTTATTTTGTGGCTGATTTTGCTGATTAGTTTCCTAGATATTAGAGTGAGGGGTCAGATATTGATTCCAATTCATCTTTTTGGCATTTTATTGATCAGGTAGGTAAACTGTCCACACAGTTTGGGATATTTATGGGATATAATGTAATGATCGAATGTATCATGAAGTAAATAGTAAAAAGTATTTGGACACAGAAACACTGAAGTTTTGTTATCTGTGAAAAATGCTGAAAACACACTCCCACACACACACACACACACACATGCACACACGCACACAGACACACAAAGACACTCAGTATGAATGAGTTTGCAAACAGACAGGGGGGTTGAGGGTCAAGTTCATCAACCTCTGACCTCCCAGAGTCTGAGACTGATGTTACATATTCATCAGTGACAGACGGATTGTGCGTCTTTGTTGATTAGTGTGACTCTTTGTATGTGCGTTAATGTGTGTTTTACACTTGAACCTGAAATATTGAAGTGTTAAGATTGAGTTTGAGAAGAAAAACCCTCTTCAGTTTGACTTTAATGTGTCTGTTCAAAGGTTTCAATGAAGTCCAGGCTAAAGTATCCGGTCCTTTTTCAGTGACATAAGATACTTCACGACATTAAAAAACATTTAAGAGCACAAACGGTGATATATCATTGAAAATAATCAGTCTATGCAGGTTGAACAAATGCTTTAGAAATGTTATTCACGGTGGTATTTGAATCGTCTTGATTATATAAAGCAGTCAATCTGAGCAGGAATATTGTCCGCAGCAGAAAATGAACATATGAATGAAAAAAAAACCATATAAAAATCAGTAAAACTCTCCAAATGGCTGTGAACAATGCCTAAATCAAAGATTCTGTGTGCAGCTATCCTGAGATCATCACAATACCTGAACATATTTAGAGTGAAATGTAAATCTGCCAACAGGGTTTTCTCTCAAATTCTAAGGCTCAGCTGCAGAAACTGAAGACAAGTTCATGTCAAAACTGAAGGACTTGTCACAAATCTAAACCACATTGTTCCTCTTTGAATGCTGTTTGTTTTTATCCTTCTCTTTTCCGCATTTTCATTCACAACTATAAAAAAAATAGCCGTTCAAATTCATGTAAAATCATACATTTTCATGCATTTTTCTTACTCTGCGGTTTGTCAGCGTAACCTGCCACAGCTTTACCAGAACTGGATGAGTATTTGGCTGCAGTTTTCAGTTGATTTGGAAGCAGAATCGGAGGTTCAAAACATGATGGAAAGTGTCCAGTCTTAAATCCAAATACATACAGAGACAAACCAGACCCTTGAGGCCCCTAAGGACCAGGTTCTTGTGGTTACTATACAGTCAGGATGCTTTGTGGAGGTTGGTTTCCAGTCCAATTCAGACCAAACGGGTTCAGTGAAGGATTCGGTGTGAATCAACCCGTTTCAGGCCGACTCAGATCAACTCAGTTTGTCCAACCTGCAGAGTCTGATGTTAAACGGAATGTGCAGTGTGTTGTTTTTTCTCAGTGTTCATGGAAGTAGTGTAGTTCACTAGCATTATTATCAGCTATTCTACTGATAAATCTGTGTTTCTGTGCTTATTAGAGGTGCAAAACAGCAGTCAGAGCAGAAGTACAGAGATTTGTGAACAGAGTCTCACCTTGTTGTACTGGGAAACCTGAACTGGCATGTTTTCAGAATGATGCACGCAGTAGTTTGTAAGTTTTCATCTTGCTGTGAGTTTGTGGCCTGAAGTGGAGGGTAAAACCTGAGCCTTAGAATCTGCTGATGATGTGAGTCAGCAGTTCGTCATTTCTAAATCACACACACATCAGCCCTATTGTTTCATATTTGCTGATCTGACTTTAATGGAACACGTGAAAAACTTCAGGTGGATCCTTTAAACCACACGTAGACGATGTTTTACAGTGTTTTATTGGTTTAAACAGCGAACGAGTGGTTTCAGCATTTGGCTCTGTGAGTTGATGATCTCACATCTGAGCCTTCATCATATTCATCCTCATCTTCATGCGACTGGTTCCCATGGTCCTCCAGGTCCAGGTCCTGGTCTCAGTCTGATTTACTATCTGTCTGTCTGTGGGGGAGGAATTTCGTCAGGACCGTGAAAAGCCGTGAAGTTCACGGTCACAGTCAGTCGTGTGACAATGCATCACTCATAGACGGGTGGGGGGAAGCTGAACCTGAACCTGAACCAGACTCTCAGGACCTTTAGGGGCCGAGGTCACGTCTGCAGCCCTGAGGAGGAGGAGGATTTAGAGGAGGAGGGGGTCTGTCTGGTCCACTGTTTTAAACAGAGGCTCCTTTTTATAATGAGGAGCAGATGGAGGAGGATTAATCCTGAATCTGGATTCAGAGACAGGACCAGAGACTAGATGAGCAGAGACACGTCAGACCTCAGAACACAAAACCTCTACTTTTATTCACATTCATATTAGTGAAGTCATACCCAGAGTCCCCAGAATGAACGTGTCCCTCTGGTTCAGACATGCGTTACAAGTGAGACTCTGTATATGAACATTTATCATTTAGAACATTTAGAAATACTGATAAATATTATAATATGGAGTTATTTTTGTGGTTGTTTTTAAAGTGAGTTTGGCTTTACTTTCATTTTAGTTTGAGTTTGAGTTTACACTTTACATTAATTCATTGATATTATTGAGCTTTTTGTTGCTTTTTAAATACTTCTATACAATTCTTTCTATACTTTTTTCTTGAATATAATGATGATAATCATAATCATAATCATAATCATAATAACCAGATAACATTCATTCATTATGAAGCTAAGTATAGCTGTGAAATATCTGCTCACCTCTCTTCATAATATTTCACCGTATTAACTTAATGTCAGATCTTTTCTATTATAATTTATCACCATACGATGATGATATGAATAATATGATTGTGGTAATTATCTGTCTAAAGGAAGTAGACTGTTCAGGTCTGAATCCTTACACCCCAGACCTGAGTGGACACATAGTCGATGGGGTATGGACAGTTTCTTTACCCCATAATAGTCACTCAGGAGTGGTCGGACTTAAGTGGTCTAATCTAGACTAATGTTGGAGGGAAGGCCACTGACAACCAGACCAAGTGGAGAGTATGACCAGGGTCTGTCACCACCAAGAGTGATCGAGACTACTGAGACCAAACATAACAATAGCATTATGGGAAACATGTGCTGCAAATATTCCATATAGATTTGGTTTCCTGTCCCCAGTGGAAACATCAAAAACTGAAAAATATCCCGTCACACCTAAAACCCACATTATTGTTAAATAAATCCAATTTACAGACATACAGCTACAGCTATGATCAAGAACAAGACCTTCAAAAAGTTCCCTAGAGATAAGTCTAAAGACCATGACATCAGAAGAACTTTTACTGAACAAAGGTCTGGAATGGAATACTTCTACTTTACTGCACTATCTACACAGTGTTAGTACTTCTACTGCAGTAAATCATCTGAAAACCACCACATTACTGGACACAGTTCTCTGGAGGTTGATGCAGAAAACCAAAAATTCCATTTGAGCAAATGTAACTGAATTTGACATTAATAAAAATGTAAGTGAAAGTTAAACCTGATGCCTCTTCAGCGAAACCTAAAGGTGCAACACTAAGGCTGATTCAAGTCAAATGTGATCAGTTTCCAATAATATTAACTTTAACCTTCAGATTCATAATGTTTTGGGTTTGTTTTGGGGTTTTTTTTTACCAGTTTTTGATGAAATGACATAATATTAGATGTGTTTTTTCTTAATAAATTACTGGTTTAATTATCCCTGGACATGGAAAAACAAATGACAGCTCAATCACTAATGTATTAACATCAGAGACTTATTTATATATTGTTTTAAACTGATTTGTGGTTGATATTTTGGTGTAAACACTTCCAAACTGACCCAGAGTGTGAACGTGGAGCAAACAGATACTGCAGCCATGTGTCATATTGGACATAAAGGAGAATTCTTCATTGGTTTGATGAAGGTTGAATAAAAAAATGTAAATTGATTTGTTGAATAATGGTTTGTGCTTTGTGTCCTGTCTGGTTCCTGAAACTTGAACTTGAGCTTGAACTGACGACATTAAAAACCTCGGAGTGCAGCTGCTGTTTAGTGTTTGTGCAGATTTAAGGGGTTTTGGGGTTGTTTTGGGGGGTTGTGTTGTGTCTGCTTCAGACTTTTGTCATTATTGTTGTCTTTGTCATCCAGGAGCTGGAGGTCTGGGGGTCTGAGGGGGGTCTGTGGGGGTCTGAGGGCTTCTGAGGGGGTCTGTGGGAGGATTCTGGGTTAACGGGGACATCCTGCTGCCCAAAGACCAGCTGGGACCAGATCGACATGGAGGAGGGTCTGGGGGCTGATGGTGAGGAGGCCATGGGAAAGTCATGGGAACGAGTTCAAGTTGAAAAGTGAGAAAGGGGCCGCCGCCAGTGATGATGATGATGAGGCCCCGCCCCCTCAGTCTCAATTTGGATCCATTTAGACCAGAGGTTCAAGTTCACGCATAGGGTCTGATCTGGGACAGACAATCCCCTTTAGATCAATATGTATGTAAAGGCATGAAGGTCTTTAACGATAATGACCCTGATAACTTTAAATCATCATTATGTGAAGTTCTGGATGGAGAACCTGGAGGATCTAGATATTACCCATGATCCTCAGCTGGTCCTACACATTGTTACACTTTTGAACCAACTTCTTCCTGACAGTGATACATTTTCTCCGTAATAATATGACTTTATATCCAATATTCTGATGTTTTTCTTTAATATCAGATAATATTTCTTTCATTTTGTCATGTTATATATTGTTCTCGAAAACCATGACTTTTTTCTATAACTTATTTCTTTTTCCCCAACATTCTGACTTTTCTGTAGTATTTTTTCTTTATTCCATAAAATTTAAACTTTTTTACCAAATGTACTGACTTTCTCTGGCATTATCACTTTTTTCATTACAATATTATGACCTTTTTTCTTTAACATTGCAATTTTTCTCTAAAATTATCATTTTTTATGTACTATCCTAACATTTCCTCTAATATTTAAGCTTTTTTTTTTTTCTGGGATATCAAATACTGTATTTGAAGAGACAGCAGAGGTAAAGGTCAGGCTCAGGTTTTTCATGATGCAGGACTGAACCTATTACAAGAATTTAATATTTTGTGATTTAATATTTGTTGCTCAATGTTAACAGTGCTTTAATGGGACTGAATATAGTATTTATTGATGTAACTACTTAGTACTGGCAACTTTAAAAAAAAAAACAAAAACCTACATTTATGCTACTTTATGCTGCTACTACACTAAATTTAAGCAACAAATGTACTATTTATACTTTTCTCTTACATTTAATGCAACTTCTAATCAGGGCTGAGTAATAATACAATACAATTTAACAATGCGATTAATATATTTATTGTAATATATATTTTATATTTTGTCTCTGGGGTTTATTATGGTCAAATAATTGGATTAAACATAAGATATTTCATCATCTTTTTCATGATAATGATACATCAAACTTAATAATGAATGAATAAGTCTGAGAATGAACATGACAACTGGGTGATTTTAGGTTTCCACTTTATTATTTTCCTTCCCAGGAGTTCCACTTAAAGTCTGATATGACCCATCAGCTGCTATCAGAGATGAGTTCTGCTGTTACTGATACTTTCTAAACTCCTCTTGACATAATCTAAGTATCTTTAATTTGATAGGTGTTTCTCATTTCCTGACCATGGAGAATAAGTTAAAACTGCAAACAACCATCGAGTTTTTTCCACTTTTACTCCCAACCAAAAATCTGAGAATAATGTTTTTGACCATGATCACCCAGACATGAACAAATAAGGCAGTGTGACATAATGCAGTACTTTACTATTTATTAAGCTACACACTAACAAAGTACAACAGTAGAATGCTATCACATGCATTTGCTCATAAAAAAAGAAAATCTAATAAATAATGATATAATACATAATAACTTAACACATTAAACAGAGTCAATCTAAAAACTAAAGGATACTTTGATGAAAATACTTTTTACTACAACAAATTATGTGTTGCTGCCTTCGACCTGAAGCTAAAGATTTCACCTTATAGAAACCGGAACATGTGCCAAAATGCACCTTGGGAGTTGTAGTCTTATAGTTGCTCATGTTTTGTTGGTGCTTTGGTTTAGTGAGTTTATTCTGTCTGTAATTAACAGGGAAAGAATCAATGTGTCTTATTGATCATCTTCATCAACATCATCTTCAGCATCATCATCTTCGTTATTGTCCCTATTTTCATCATCCCCTTCAGCATCATCTCCATCATCATTTCAAACATCATCTTTGTCATCATCCTTCGATTCAGTGAGTATTTTCTTCATCAATTTATATCTTTGGTTCTTTTTTTTTGGGGGGGGGGGGGACTATAGATTTCACTCTGTAGGAATAAAAGAACACTGTAAACCCAAATTTTGATTCAACTCAAAGAGATAAGTTCGTTTTACTTAAATGTGTCTAATTTAATGACATTACTTGTTCATTCTGAGTTTTTTAATGGCCTATCTTATTGTAATTGTGTATTTGAGTTCAAACAACTCAATTTCATTAAGTTTGGCCTGTTACTAATAGCAACGCATTAACGTCACCCACGTAGACACAAATGCATTGTGGGTACTTGATATTTTACTCATTGTGTTCTGTTTAATGTGTAGGAGTTCAAGGTGGAGGTTATGTTAATGTTTATTTATGTTAATATGTCTGTTTTACAACATTTATTGGCATTTTTATGTTTATTTTTAATTTCATTAATGACACCATTTGTCAAACATGGAGGCAGAACATTGCTGAACCTGTCAGCTGTTCACCTGTTGCGGTGGTGATACCTAAGTCCTTTTGAAGTAAAAGTAATATCTACAACTTTACAATGTTAATATCCTTTTTATATCAGGTAAGTGTAACAACACTACCCTGAATTAATTTTAATCACCTCAGAGATTACAATAAGAGGTTTCTGAAAATACGCTCCCGTCCCTCACTTAGGGAACCCCTTCTTTAAACTAAGTGTCGTCACTTCCTGTAACTTGGTTATTAGTACATTCCACTTAAAAGTTCTCTTCCATTCCATTTTGGGCTCAAGTACATTGAACATAGTCCACTTCACTAATTAAACTAATGCTTCATCACTTCAAAAATTTAAGGCAACGAGTTAAACCTTGATTTTTTTTGAAGTCAAGTCTACTATCTGGGTCTACAGTGAATGTGAATCAGTGTGATTGGATGTTTGTAGCTGGACTAAAATTCAGGGAGGTGTGTATGTTATGATTTTTTTCCTAATCTTTTATTGGAAAGCAGGTGCAGATCAACATGTTTGTTGCTGCAGATGAAAAAAATAAACATAAACACATACAAGTGCCGAGGCATTAACCGAGATAAATCACAGAAATGACCAAAACAAATAAATAACAATAGATAAATGTATAACACATGCACACACATATACACATATAGAAGTGCATCATCACTACGTACAATTGGCAGACATGAGTCATAACGAAAACAATAAAAGAGAAAAGAACACAGAACACACAGATTTCTAATTTCTTCTGTTTCACCACTAACAGTTGTTCACCTTTTGCCTCCAGGTGTGGGCGGAGCTTCTGAGCTGGCCTTCCTGAAAGAACCCAATGATGTCATCGCAGTGAGAGACCGCCCCCTTTTTCTGGACTGTCAGGTGGAGGGGGAGGGGCCAATCTCTATCACCTGGAGGAGGAATGGTGTTACCGTTCCGACCGGGGTCCGGGCCATTGTGCTCGGTAACGGAACGCTTTTCATCAAGAACTTCTCTAAAAGGAGGGAGAGCAACGAGACAGACGCTGGAGAGTATGAGTGTGCAGCACAGAACCGATATGGCATGTTGGTCAGCCGGAAAGCACGGGTCCAGCTGGCATGTGAGTCCCATTCTGTACTGAAGTAGAAGTACTGGTACTCTGCTGAAAAAAGTACTGATTCAGTTCCGTTACTTAAGTACAAGTAAAAAAGTACAACTTCTCAATTGTAATAAAGTACAAAAGTAAAAAGTAAAACTGCATTTTTTTGGTTTTTTGGGTCATGAATGATACAATATTAATTGAACCAAAACCATATAGAGAATCATATAATCATATCAGAATGTTCATGGGTCAAATTAAACTAAATACAGGTGGGTAGCAGCAAGGAAGTGAAAAAATATTAAAAGATTTATGGATGAAAATAATTTCCAGGACATTTAATGATGATGATCATCTAATTTCACTGCAGTTGTTTTATTTTGAAGTCAACTTCAGCTCTTTTTATATCTAGTTAAAGATGTCACTGAGCAGCACGTATGACAGATTTACTGATGGCGTGTGTTTAAGCCAGAAATAAAGCCTTAAAAGTCAGTTAGTGAGTAGGTAATGGGTTTAATCAGTTCTAAGCTTTGCAGGTATGTTCACAGCCTGGACTCCTGCTCTCTCTTTTCACTTTGTATTTATTGTATTTTACTGTCATATGCTTTTAGTTTGAAAAGTAATGAGCCTATTCTGTGACTGTAACTAGTATAAAGTACAGATATTTATGCAAAAATGTAGGGAGTAAAAGTAAAAAGTTACCAGAAAAATAAATACTCAAGTAAAGTACAGAAAAAAAATCTACTTAAGTACAGTCACTAAGTACTTCTACTTAGTTACTTCCCACCTCTGCCAACAAACAACATGTAACACACACACACACACACACTCACTATATTCAGTGTGACTGCAGCAGCATGTTACTCAGCTGCAAAGACTGGGTTCAACAGGCCTTTGAGCCACAAAATACAACGTAACATTTAACAAAAAAACATGTAACATACAACACACAGTGGTGGAAAAAAGGCTGTTGGACATGGATTTGTGATTTATTGTATTAAGAATCATTTTTAAGTCATTGAACTCTGCCAAGTATTGTTCCATTCCCCACACCCATATGCTCTTTTATGTGTTCCGTTGAAGTCAAAAGGGAATGTTTCAGCCAGATAATGAAACACATCCATGGCATGACGTGTTTTTATTTAATTTTTTTTTTTAAATTTCAAACATGTAGACAAAGAAATGAAAACAAAACAAGACCCACCAACCAGATATCAATAGTGATACTTAAAAGGTTGATCAGTAAACAATGTCATGTACAGTGTAGCAATGTAAGCTGTAATAATACGACTAAAAATAAATAAATACAGTGACACATGCTCGAAAAGAAGTAGGAAGAAGTATAAACTTATATACTCCTACCCCCAACTTCTATTTCTCATGGTTTCTACATAAATAATAGCAATTATTATCTAATAATAATAATAATAATAATAATAATGATAATAATAATAACTAATTTAATACCAATAACAGAGATATTAATGTTGAAACTATCAAGAATTTAGTTTTTTTATTTATTTTTTTTTCTTGTTAACAATAAACAAAATGTGCATTTGGTGTGTCTATCTGATGGAGTTACACCTTTTGAAAAAATATTTTTCTACAAATACTTCATGATAATATTTTAGATTGTGTAAAATTTTATGGCAGTCTCAAATGCAAGTGACAAAAAGTTACAAATACCACACGTCCCATATCACCTGTATGAACACACAAACACAGGCCATCCCGTATGTTTCTGCTATATTTCCCTTGTATTCCTTTTCTATTCACCGTTTATCACCACCTTTCACCCTCAGTTCTCCCTAAGTTCTCGTCTCATCCGGAGTCGGTGGCGGTGGATGAAGGGGGTGTGGCCAGGCTTACCTGTCAGGTAAATGGTATTCCAGAGGCCAATATCACCTGGCAGAAAGACCACCTCCCACTCAGCACCGATGACCCCAGGTGAGCTTTAAACTCAGGATCATATTTAATGTAGCTCCAGTTTAAGTTGATCATTTCCTAATTACACCAGGACCTAATCAGATTAGATGATGAATCCAGCCCTGCTGTACGTCATACATTAACATGTGTGTACATGTTGCCTTCAGGTACACGCTGCTTCCTAATGGCATCCTGCAGATCACTGGAGTTCGACGTACTGACAGCGGTTTCTTTCGCTGCGTCGCCACAAACATCGCCAACACGCGTTATAGCCATGAGGCTCAGTTGTCTGTCACTGGTAAGACTGAACTGAAGGTCATGTGACCCGTGAGGTCTGTGGGGTCTGGCTCTGTTCTGATGTTCTGCTTCTCTTGGGTACAGTTGCAGGATCCAGGATCTACAAGGAGCCCGTCATCCTATCAGGTCCCCAGAACCTCACCATCAACGTCCACCAGACGGCCATCTTGGAGTGCATCGCCACAGGAAACCCACGACCCATCGTGTCCTGGAGTCGCCTTGGTAACCCCGTCTTATTGATTGCAAAGTATACTATGGCAGCTATGGTAACAGCCAGTCAGAGGTGCTGATTGTGGTGTGATGTCACAGACGGGCGTTCCATCGGTGTGGAGGGGATCCAGGTGTTAGGAACCGGAAACCTGATGATCTCTGATGCCACGCTGCAGCACTCTGGAGTCTACGTCTGCTCCGCCAACAGACCAGGAAGCAGAGCGAGACGCACGGCGCTGGGAAGACTAGTGGTGCAAGGTACGACAACAAACAAAACAACAACAATAAAATAAAAGTAGGCACCACAACCACCTGCAACAACAGACCAGGAAGCTGAATGACTCTGGGACTAGTGGTGGTGTGAGATGACCAGCACAACAACCAAACAAACAAAACAACACAATAAGAAAACATCAAAACAGAAGCTCAGAAGAAAATAATAACAACAGACTTGAAAGCCGAGTGTTGGTGTAAGGTGCACAACAGCACAAACAAAACAAAAAGCCAACAATGAAACAACAACCGACTGTGAAGCACAGACACAAAATGATGGGATGTCAACAACACTATGACAACATAACACTACAATAATACTAACAACAACACAACGACATAATGCAAGTTGATATGAGAAGCAGGATTAAGGGGTTATGAGTGGTGTTATAGGCTATAAAAACAGGATACACACTTCTGTTTACAGTCAGTGGACTATTCATGTCTTGCATTTCTCAAATTATTATTCAAATTAATACAACAGTCAGTGCATTTCTTAAAAGAAAAATGTACGCAAACTGCAGACAGTAGATTATAGGATGTTATCTGTACATATTTTGCACTTTATAATATATATGTAGTCACCTGTTAGCACTGAAAAAGGAGAAGCTCTCCCATCTGGTTGTACATTCTATTCTATTCTATTCTATTCTATTCTATTCTATTCTATTCTATTCTATTCTATTCTATTCTATTCTA
>JAQQZY010000009.1:20155860-20166713 GCA_030068375.1 Ostorhinchus rueppellii | reverse complement strand
TTTTTTTTTAACTTGTCTTGTCCAGCATCCTGACAGCAGAATGGTAGTCTGGCTGCCTTTTGGTGCGAAACAAATTTGATTTGCCAAAGGAAGCGTCTGTCTTTATTCTGAGTTTTGTTGAAACACATTTCAATGCTGGACCTGACATGAGGAGACGAGAAGAGAGGAGTGAAGGGGAAAGGAAGGAGGACAAGACAATATGACTAATACTAACAATAACAACCATGGAGAGAATTATACTGGGAACAATAACAAGAACCAGAACTGAGTAGAACTGGACAGAGAGAAACCACAACGAAACCAAATAAATAGGACCTGTTAAATGAGAGATATAAGAGCAGAAAACATGAAATAAAACAACAACAGCACAAACCAAAGGACTTCTTACTCTAAATACTACATTACCCAGAAGCCTCAGCTCGTTTTGTTGAATTGAGGCTCAGGTTCTGCTCTTTCAGTAATTTTACACTTTAATCCTCATGTTCTCTGTACTGCTGACAGTAGAATTAAGCCCAAAGCACACACAAAAACAACTTTCACCCTGTTACTTGTAGAATATTACTACTTAAGTTTATCAAGTATTTCAGCAAGATATAATATTCACACACTGACGCCATTCTCTACTAGTAAAGCTACAGCTCTGGGTTATGGCAGATAAAAACAATTATCCCGTTTATTTAGGGGTAAAGACAGGAATTTGCCAGGTTGTTGTAGCATATTTTCTGGACATTGGTTAAATCATTTGGAGCCGTTCTGTGTTTTGTTCCATTTTGTTTACAGTTTTATTTACAGTTACATCAGATCAGTGATGTCAGAATACCATAGGTACAATTCATTAATAGCTGGTGATGATCCTTATATTGCACAGAGATGATATATATGTATAAGGTGATACTCAGCTACCCACTTGGTGCTGCAGACATCACTTTTATTTATTTTTTTGTCAAAACATTTTAACCAATGAAGACCCAAACCTCCACTCCATTTACTCATCTAAGATATTTAATACTGTTGATCCACCGATCCGATCAATACATGTAAATAATTCATGTAAAACGCACTTTGTTATCTATGCATGGTCATCAGATATGACCCATTTGGACATTCAGATGCTCCATAGTTACCGCAGAAACACTATCATCTTCTACAACATTGATTCACCAGTAAAACCCATTGAGTTTGATAAATGACAGTAGATGGAGACACTTGGTTTATGTTCAGTTAATGATAGATTTGCTGAAATTTTTTTTTTTTTCATCAGTTGTCTGTTTTGATATAATGACATTTGGATTTACACAGAGTTTTCATGAACATCTCAATTAAATATGGGCATTTAAATATGGAAAAATATATGATTTACAGTGAAAAATGCTAAATATAGAATATAGAAATATAGATAAATTTTAGTTCAGGGGCCATATTCACCCAAATTTGATCTGAAGTGGGCCGGACTAGTAAAATAATAACATAATAATATATAAATATTGCCAACTCCAAACTTTTCTCCATGTTTTACAGTGAAAAAGTTAAATTATCTTGTGAAAATGTTTACATCTACAAACTATGCTTTAAAACAATGTGAATAATATGGACAAACTGAAAAAATAAGTGTAATTTTAATAATATTCTGCTTCAGTTTATCATTTACACACGTTCATTATAACTTATAGATCACAGTGGATCGACAAATATACAAAACATTTTAAAAACAGATAATAATATTGTTAAAATTGCACTTCTCTTGGGACATTTCAGGTTGTTTATATTTCCTCAGATTATTCACATATTTTGCAAAATTATACTTGCTTTTGGTGTAAATGCATGAAAATGTTTACAGAATTGTGAGTATTTATTGGATATTATGGTAGTATTTGACCCATTTGACCCATTTGAAATCGAATTGGTCTGTACAGGTATGTGGCCCCTGAACTAAAATGATAATTAATATCTTAGTTTAATTTTAGTATTTCACAAAGTCATCACAAGGGCCGGACTGGACCCTTGGGCGGGCCAGATTTGGCCCCTGGGCTGCATGTTTGACACCCCTGATATTGAAGATAATGTTATAATAAATGGTAATAAATGGATTAAGAACGGTTCAACAGAGAGAAAAACTCTTTTAGGGACTGCCACAAAAGTAGCACCGGGTTAAACCCACATGGCCAGTCCAGATTTGGTTGCATCTTTACATTCAGTGTGTCCGCAATCACACAGCATAAAACATGTGCTTCACTTCTGGTCTCAAGTCACAGTGAGACATAGATGAGTACACTGAGTGTGCGACTGCATACTCATATATAATACAAATGAGGAAATATTCAAAGCAGAAACCCCAAAAGAATACTCGGGTACCCTATCCTTTGCATTTCTATCAGAATATGAAGCGCACTATAAAACAAAGTCTCTACTACTGTGGCACATGTGGTCACAAATCTCAGACTATAACAGAACTATTTACCTTCAGGACCTGAGACCAACAACATTACACCAGCACTGCAATGACTGACAGTGTGTGATGTAAAACCAAGTGTGTGTGCGCGGTTTCCAGAAGGATCTGTCGCACTGACTCACCGAGGAAACTCGATCTGAACACACAGACTCACACAAACTACTATAAATACCTACACTCTGTAAACGGGTGTCTGTTTGTGCCTTCATTTCATAACCTATGGCTAAAACCACTCACTATTCACAATGAAACTGCGAGGATGAATATTGCATTACGTCGACTTAAAATATCCCACGATGCATTATTAATAAGTCATCCTCACAGTTTCCGTGTAAAATCTGATCCTTCCTGTGGCATCTGTTCTGAATGTGGGAACAATGATGCACACAAATAAAGATATAAGCATAGAAACAGGCCACCTATAGTCTGTGAACACAAGTATTTGCTGATTTGTAAATGTCTGCTACGATTAAAAAAGGCGCAATGTGTACAAACAGATCCAATGATGCCATCTCCGCAGCTTTGCAGATCATCCACTTTCACCTGGGATGCAGGAACACAATCAACACATTCATTTTGGGTCATTTTATCGATCATAGTGCTGATTTCTATGATTATTTTGCTGATTTTAGTTTTTTTTTTTTTTTTTAATTTTTATTCTGTATTAATCTGGTTGATTTGAGAGATGTGGAAGTAAACCTGTTCATCTTTTTGAGATTATTTTTTTCAGTTTCTTCATATAAAATAAATGGATAAAGTGACACGTTGGGACTAATGTAGAGACTGAAATGAAAACCGAATGATCGGACGGACAGAGGGCTTGGATTAACACCTGGAGGATGTGTTTCTCGTCGTGTCCCTTTCTGCACCTCGTTAGCTCGTCTCCATGGTAACGCCTCAGGTCATCCATCAGGTGCTTTGTGCTTTAACCAGACCCTTATCTCAAACTGAGACAGGACGTCTTTTCACAGTAAGAGCTGATGGATCGTTTGGTTGTAGATAAACACAGAAAGATGAACAGACAGGTGGGTAGTGGACGTCCAATCAGAGCTGAGCTGGTGATACTACTGGTTCAACACGAGGCCAGAGACTCCCAAGAGGGTCATGGTGCTAATCAGAGAGGTCGACAGAGTAAGGACAGAGGAGTTTAGAATATATGAAGGAAAAACAGGCTTAAAGCTCATTTATGCTCCATGTGTATGAAAACAGACGTGTTTCCAACAGTGTGAACATGCATTTATACTTCAGTGTGTCCATTATATGGAATGAGTGTTTGGCAATCAATCCACTAGAGGGCACTGCTCTGAATGAACATACTGCCCCAATACCAAGAACAACAGTATCGAAGAAGTATGATCTCTACGAAGCTCCTCCAGCTGTTTCCTGTGCCTGGTTGACATTCTGTCCGAAATATATATGTAGTTTCTCATCAACTCATGTTTTTGCGTTTCAAAAAGTTGCACCATTTCTGGGCCTTTTTTTTTTTCGGTTTCCAATGATACTGCATAGACTGTGAAAATACATAAATATAAAGACTCCACACCTGAAAGTCACAGATGTGATGTCATCATCACTGTCTCCATCATTTGTTCAGAGTTATTGACAAAATATATCAAAGCAGTGGCTGCTTTGGTGTTAGAGATGTGTGTTGGTTGTCACAGAATGAGACTTTTTGTGAACATCTTTTCCACAAACAGCACATTTTTGGCTTCTAACATTATCATTGAAATTCACAAACATACATGTAAATGATGTCAGTCAGAAAGAACAGGACTTCAGCTGTGCAGGGAGTTAGCCTGTGCATTTGTTGATATTAGCTAATGGTAAGCTAGAAACAATGTCATAATGACCAGCGCTCACAGTATTTCAGATTTAACACAAAACAGCACAACCACAGGTCAGGTGTACATGTGTACAGGTTAGGTGTACAGGTGTACATGCCCAGGCTCCTTTGTGGTTTTTATGTGTTTTAATGTCCAAAATATGTGAAATGTGTTTGTGATGTGACAGGTGAGATTACTGACACATTTTCTGTTCCCTACAGGATGTCAGGCAACTGGTCAATCCTGAGGCTGTCATCACTGGCTCCACCCACCCAATCTGTAGCCACACCCCTTCCCAACACCTCCCAGTATCCTCCACTGTTGGACTGGGATGCTCCCAGCTTCACCCGGGCTGCTCAATTCCGTGTTGGCGCCACCTTTGTGCTTTTCCTCTTCGCTGCCTGCAGTAACCTGGCTCTATTGGTCAGTGTGTGGTGTGGGCGGGGCCGACGGTTAGCGTCCCACCTACGGCCGCTGATGCTCAGCTTGGCAGCGGCTGACCTTATGGTGACGTTTGTGGCGATGCCTCTGGATGCAGTGTGGAATGTGACTGTACAGTGGTATGGAGGTGATGCACTGTGTAAGCTGCTGTGCTTCCTGAAGCTCTTCGCCATGCAGGCCTCCGCCTTCGTCCTGGTTGTCATCAGCCTTGACCGACACCATGCTATCCTTCGGCCGCTCAATGCTCTGAGTGCACACCACAGGAACCGCCGTATGCTGCTGACAGCCTGGACCCTGAGTCTGCTGCTGGCATCACCTCAGGTAACACCAAGATGGGGCGGGGCCTATGGCAGGGGGAGGAGTTATGGACATGGGGCGGCAAGGCCTATGGGAAGGGGAGGAGTTGAACTGACAGAAAACTTAAGTTCAAGTAGACTTTTGCTAGTAACGTATGACTCTGGCAAGAACTTTTGAGAAATCTTGCAAAAGTTTGTTTTTTTATTTGACACCCCCCCCCACCCCACCACCACGTTTCTTCGGGGGCTCTGTATGATCTAATTCAGGGATCTTCAACCCTGGTCCTCGAGGGCCACTATCCTGCATGTTTTAGATGTTACCCTCTTCCAACACACCTGACGGTCGTTATCAGGCTGCTGCAGAGCTTGTTGATTGGCTGATCATTTGAATCAGGTGTGTTGGAAGAGGGATACATCGAAAACATGCAGGATAGCGGACCTCGAGGACCAGGGTTGAAGACCCCTGATCTAATGCTGTCAAACCAGATTCTCAACAAAATGAACAAATACTCAACAAAATGATCATACTGCAGATGGACCGAACACATCCACGACAGTTTTTCAGACTCACTCAGTGGTAGGAGTTCAGAGGTCAGACTGAAGTTATTCTTTCTTAAGTGAAGAAATAGTGAGAGTAAGATCAGTATATAAACAGACCTTCAGATTCATTCATTCACATGAATAACTGTGGTGACAAATTTAGGTTTTTTTGTTTTTTTTTTATAACATGATTAAATGAAACCCTCAATTTATTCTTTTAAGGAATAGATTTTTGTTGCTAACCTAAAGAGGTCACAATGTAATATTCATACACTGTAATAATACCTTTATCTTCTCGTATGACATTAGCATTCATTATACCAGAGGTCACCAACCCTGCCTCGAGAGCTACTATCCTGCATGTTTTAGATGTGTCCTTCTTCCAACACACCTGATTCAAATGATAAGCCTATCATCCAGCTCTGCAGAAGCCTGATAACGGCTGTCAGGTGTGCTGGAAGAGGAAAACATCTAAAACATGCAGGATAGTAGCTCTGGAGGTCCAGGGGTGGTGACCCCTCCATTATACCATCAGTCTATTGCGCCTTTATCGTCACAAGCTATATTAATATTTAATTTAGAATAACCAGGTGAAGGGCACTGCAGCTCTCACATGCTTTGGACAAAGGGGATATGACCATAGAACTGATCAATTGATGAGGCGTTCAGGGACTGATCCAGCCAAAAGTTCACTCTGAGTTGTGAGTATTAAATCCCTGCAGGAATGTTCTACTTCAGACTAATACAGCACCCCCCTACTGTTAGCTCAGGCTAACTCCCCCTTTTGGTTTCCATAAGGAATGCTAACAATGCTAATACACAGCAGAGCTACTGTATTTGTCACTGTCTGTACTGGATCTGTACTGGGAACACTGTATCTGAATAAAATGGGGCATATAGGTACTGTGTTGAATGGAATGTGCTAATGACAATGACAATTAGCTCTTTTCCTTAAATTAACTGAGGTTTCAGATTTAAAAAAAAAAAAAAAAAATTCTCAAGAGCCACAGATCTTTAAGGTTTTTGACATAACTTAACCTGTTTGGAGTAGAGTGTGACTGAAGTGACATTTAGCTCCTGAAACTGCATTTACGGTGATGATGATGATGAATAAAGAAGCCCTTTCCTTGTCTCTCTGTGCAGTTGTTCATTTTCCGGGCTGTCCAGGCTGAAGGAGTGGACTTCACACAGTGTGCCACTCATGGAAGCTTCAGCCGCCGCTGGCAGGAAACACTTTACAACATGTTCCACTTCATCACACTGTATGTCGTCCCCCTGCTGGTGATGAGCTGCTGCTACAGTCGTATCCTGCTGCATATCCACCGCCAGCATCTGAGCAACAAAGGTGAGCGCACCTGAAAATTAAAGCAATGAACACCTAAAGAACACGTGGAAAACCAAAGTCTCAACACCTGTAAAATAAAGGACAGGATCCCTGTAACACATTTGTCTGTACAGACAGGCTACTGGAGTTACTGAAAAGTTAAGACCTAGTTTTATCTGGTGACCTCTGAGGACATGCTTATTTCTAAAAAAAAAAAAAAAGGCTTCTACACTGCTGCAGCTGACAAAATTCACATTAGCATTATTTTTTAAATAATTATTAGCAACTATACTACTGTGTTTTCAGCTCCTGTCTCCTTTTTTAGTCTGAAATGATCAAGAGGGAACAAATATTCCAATTAAATATACACACATTTCCATGCAAGAAAAACATCCTGTTGCGATGCATTTACCTAAAATATGAGCCAGACAATGAATATCACTGAGGATAGTCAGTTTTTATTATTATTATTATTATTATTATTATTATTATTATTATTATTATTATTATTATTTATATCTTCACCCACATATAAATCATCCACATAAACCGCTCTCTGGTGGGTTCAATCCAGCCCACAAGATGAATTTGCAAAGTCCAGAAGTTACACAGACGATAATAGCACTCAAGAGTGTCAATGAGTCTTAGCAAGTTGTATCGATCATAAAGTTTAATGCTTTATTTTTCAGTTCCAGGTGCCTGTTACTAAATGTTTAGTGTCTTTGTAGATCCACTGTGATCTATACATTTTTATGCACATGTGTAAATGTAAAGCTGAGGTATAAGATTGTTAAGATTTCTGGTTGTTCATCGATGTTCAGGATATTCATAGTTTTTGTCTGAGGATAGTTTGTAAATGAAAACCTTTTTTTTTTTTGCAATAAAACAGAGAAAATGTTTGACTTGTCATTATTTACGTTAGAATTCTCTTATTTTACTGGTCTGACCCACTGGAGATACTTTTGGGCTGTGTGTGGCCTCTGAACTGGAATATGAGAGTGACACCCCAGGTGTAATGGAAGCTCCTCCCCCTCTCAGCAGGTGAGTCCTGTCTGCGTCGCAGCGGCACTGACGTCATCCCGAAGGCTCGGATGAAGACGCTGAAGATGACGGTGGTGATCGTGCTGTCCTTTGTGGTCTGCTGGACTCCCTACTATCTGTTGGGGATCTGGTACTGGTTCCAGCCGGAGATGCTGCGTGTCACACCTGAGTACGTCCACCACGCGCTCTTCGTGTTCGGGAACCTGAACACGTGCTGTGACCCTGTCATCTACGGCTTCTACACGCCCTCCTTCAGGGCGGACCTAGCCGCCTGCTGCCGCCGCAGAACAGACGCCGAGGCCTCATCACGGACAGTGGACCGACTGTCGGCTCGCCAGGGTCCGAACGGCAGGAGCAAAGAATTAAATGACACCGGTGTCAGTCAGAACCAGGCTGTTGGACCTGGAGCTACAGAGAGACCAGGAGGGGCAGGAGTCAGACTGCCCCCTAGTGGACACATCCAACCAGTACAGCTTTAAATGTACCTGTAATGTAACAAAAATAATCAGCATGATCATCACACATAATTTTCTGGATACTGGTGTAAAAACAGACTTTGTCAAATTCCATATTCTTTACTTCAGTGAAAGTGACAAAGACCAGACGGTGGAATGTCGCCAGAGAACAAAAGTCCAAAGAAACCCTGTGAAGGACAGCCTACACTGAAAATTATGAACATTAACTTCCTTCAAATGTGCAAAGCCGTTTTCAGCATCAACAACAGATCTGGAAAGATGGACTTTTTTTTTTTTTCATGATCCAGTCTCCATTTCTCCACCGTCTGTTTCATGGGTTTCATCTTTTATGTTGTTTTCATCTTGTTGCATTTGTTGTGTGTGATATTCACCCATGGATTATTGATGTTAACCTTTGGTGCCAGTTTTCTGTCTCCCTTCTATTCCCCTCATGCTCTCTTTGTATTTTGGACAGGGTGATTGTCCTCATTTTTTAATTGTGTTCATGAACTCCTTGCCTCCTGCTGTTTGACTCTACCTTTACAAATGGACGGCACTTATATCGTGCTTCTCCACACCTTCATGGTGCCCAAAGAGCTTTACAAGCCTCACATTCACACACACACACACACGCATACACCAGTGGGTGGCTGCCACCATGCAAGGCCAGAGACTGACAGGGACCTACTGGGAGCAATTTAGAGTGTGGTATCTTGCCCAAGGACATGTGGACAGTTGGAGGATTTGAACCACTGACCCTTCAGTCATTGGTCACTGGATGCTGTACCAACTGAGCCACCCCCACAGCTGCCCCCAGTAGTTAATGACATTAAAATCATGATACACTATTTAACCCTTTCATGCATGAATTATGAGAACCTTAATCAGATCTTTTTCCTGGGAGTTTTCATTCCTCTTTAAGCACCAAAAAAACCCCAAAAAACAATGCGATTGAAACTTTTTTATTAACCTATTCTCATAGAGTTGCAAAAATGTCCACTCAGCTGAAGCAAAGAAACATGGATGTAACTATATACAGTGTGAAAACTATGGAATAAAAACAGTTTTAATGATACTAATGTGATGTTTTCTCACATTTTATCATATTTTAATTCTAGTTATGTCTCCCTTCATATAGATAATATGCACACAAACAAAGTTTAAAAAATAAACCCTGTAAATGAACAATTAGCACTTGATTTACACTCAGACATGTTACAGCAGATCAGGTTTATCTAGAACAGTAAACTTACACTAATGGTGTGAATTGCAGTGTATGGGATGATCCATAAGTGTCCACTGTGTCGGTTGATATAGAACTAAAACAAAATTCATGAATATACAAGAGAAGAGCTGAGCAGAGACAGGCTGTCCACTGTAGTGACCAGTATGCATGAAAGGGTTAAACCGTTTTGGAGCAACAGTTTCCCTAATGACCTGCTCTGTCAAGAAATGGTTTCTGTGTATTGAAATAACAGAGGGATTTTAATTTGGTCAAGCAAAATGTATATTAATAAAAAAAAAAAAGGTCTGTCTATAATACAAACCTGATTCAGATTAAAAACGTCTGTGAACTAGAATAATGATCTGAACACTGCGACAGGAAATACAGCATGTGTTCACTTCATGTTTCGATGAACAGCTTTAGAAAACTTTAACGTATCTATGATGTCCATTCAATCCTACAAACCCTCAACACAACCTTTTCCTCATTTATACGGTACTTGTGATTGAGAAAACGGTGATTTTGTTGTCAATAACTTAGACAAGTCTTTTTCTGTTAGGCAGGCTTTCACACATTTTCATTTTGATTTCAAATAAGGACTTTCACTACTATCTCACAGTGGAACAAGAATTATTTACTTATCTGTCTCTGATATGTTGAACTTCAAAATATAATGCAACGTACAGTATTAAACTCGTGTAATACGTAGGTGAAGGAGGTTTTGATGGGGACGATGCCGTTTGTTGTCAATATTCACTTTGAGAACACCTTTTAAGAATTTACCTGTAGAGTAACTACTACTATATATTTGAATTATTTATTTTTATTTTACCTTTATTTAACCAGGAGGTCCCTTTGAGATTAGAAATCTGTTTTAAAAGGAGGACCTGGCCAAGGTAGCAGCCATAAAAAGTCCAAATAATAGAAAACACATGCATGATACACGATGAACAATAAAACACAATAACAATGATTCAACCATGACGGCATCAAGAACAGTGACGGTCCTCCTTCAGTATCTCCATGATACTTCTAAGATCATTAACAGAAATGAATGTATGTAGTTTTACAGTTTTTTTTTTTTGTTTTTTTTTAAAAGATTATTCCACGATCATGGTGCATGGTAGGAAAATGCTGTTTTTCCAAAGTCTGTCAGAACAGTCAAAAGTAACCGATCGAAGGAATAATAAGATAGATAGATAGATAGATAGATAGATAGATAGATAGATAGATAGATAGATAGATAGATAGATAGATAG
>JAQQZY010000009.1:20132379-20149489 GCA_030068375.1 Ostorhinchus rueppellii | reverse complement strand
TTATGTTATGTTATCTTATCTTATCTTATCTTATCTTATCTTATCTTATCTTATCTTATCTTATCTTATCTTATCTTGTCAATGATGTCAAGAAAAAAGAAACAGTCAAGAACAAACCACAAAACACTCTCCAACACTGTTATCAATAATAGTTTGATGAGAACGAAGACAAAATAACATCACAAACAATCCCATTATCAACAACAATGAGACAAATACAGCAAAACAACAAAAACATCATGATCCACAACAAAGATGAAAACATCAAAAACAAAGACAAAGCAAATACAGACACAACTAAATTAAAAAAAACAAAACAAAAGCTAATCTTCTGTTTCATTATCAGCAGAGATTAGACTTTATGAATGCAAGTGTGTTTATTTAATAAGAAATAATGTGAATCTTCTTTTTCATAGCTAGTAAATTCAACATAATGTGATTTGATCAACTCTACAACACATTTTGGGCGGCTGAATGTGAGGAGCATCTACAATGTATGACCGTTATTATTACAAGAACCAGATGTTTCTGTGTCTTATTGTTTCTCTGCTGTCCTGCCCCTTTAGGACACTGGGGACATATTTAATCACTTGGATTCCAACAGAACTGAATGTCATTTCCAGATTTCAGCAGATTCTTTTGTCCAAAACTCACACACAACACCCATTTTCCCAGCGCACATCTATGATCCGAATAAAATAAAATAAATCTGATCTAAATGTGGTAACAATAAGCAGGAAAATGAAGTAAACGGTAAGTATGATAAAATATGTCCAGCAACTTGTAAGAAAAACTATATTTGCGCGTCATTACTGTATTTAGAATTTATTCATCTACTTGCATGAATCCACATGATGATCGTAATCCTTTTGACTCCCTTGGGAGACAGGAAACAAACTGTTTCACATCAGTGATGAAGTGAATGCTGCACCATCTTTGTATGTACGTAGAGGATCAGTGTGAACACAGTTCTACACATCGAGAGGTATGGTCTGACCTGACCTTTGACCTCCCCATGTGTCTCACCTGACAGTGAGACAGAGAGGTCAGAGCCTGTTTGTAGAGCTGAATGGCTTTCTGCTGTTTCCTCTGCTTCAGGTAAAATTCAGCCAATGACTCACACACCTGGACCTGAGCCCGGTGGTCCGCTGCACACACAGGTAAAGAGGTAAACGCACAGGTAAACACATAAACACACAGGAAACACATAGACGCTTAAACAAACATGGAAACAAACAGACAGGTGAGGATGAAATTCGTTCTGTTGTCAGTATATTTGCTTGACTTTTATTGATCAGTCCCTTACTGATCAATAAAACACACTGTAATGAACAAGTATCGTTCATTGTACTGACGTTACCGGTGTCTTTGAAAGCCTGCAGGGCGTGGATGAAGCTCTCTGCTGCCTCCTCTTCCTCACCCAGCTGGGTGCAGGCAAATGCCAGGTTACTGAAACACCGTGCCTGGTCGCCACGGAAACCCAGAGAACCTGCACAAATTTACATAGATACAGATGAGTAACACATAGCAACAGAACACACACATATAACCACTGATGTCAGATCTGTGTGATTGATATGATCGGTGCATTTGATGATTTCTGTGATTAATGTGAGATCTGTATGACTGATATCAGATGAAAATGATTGGTGTCTGACGTAAATGATCATCTGATTTGTGGTGTTGATTTTCTTACCGTATAGTCCAACTGCCAGTCTGTGGTAGTCCAGTGCCTGCCTAAACTGGCCTTCTGAGTTTAAAGCAGCCCCCAGGTTGTGTAGGACTTTGGCCAGCAGGGGGGGCCGCTGAGAAGCTGGGCCTACAGCCTTTTGAAAACACTCCACCGCCTCCTCGAAACACCTGAGACGGCAGTAAGACACACCCACGGACAGGTACATCTCACCTGGGGAGATACATTAGGTCAGTAATCAATCAATGAATTCAATTCCATGTACTTAATAAAGCTGACTACCCAGAGTCCTTGGGTCCAGGATGCTGTCTGTCATACTCAAACACTCTGACAACACGCCGATGATGTCACTTTGGCTGAACTCATCTGATTGGACCATGTGACTTCCTGCCTCTTTGAGAGCAGTGGCTGAAGAATCCAACATGCCCGCCACCCTGTAACTCTCTGCTGCCCGCAAGAAACCCTGAGCCGCCAGAGTCCAGTCCTGAAACATCCCCAAAACACACTTGTAGACGCTTTAAAAGCATCACTATACCAAGTTTGAAATAAGAATTAGTCTGGAAATAAACATGCCAAAAGTAGCTAGATTAACATGAGCATAACAAACAAAACAAAATCCTGAAAATATTAAATAAAACCCTCATTAAAACATGAATAAAATTAGATTAAACAACATTCTTACTTCTCAAGGTGTGTTCGTAAGAGAGTGCTTAAAGTTGTTTGTTTCTAAAGTAAATATACTGTCCAGTTCATTGAGGTAAATAGTTTTTGTTTTTAATTAGTGTTTCTGGTTTCTCCTCTGGTTCTGACCTGGTTCAGGGCGTGGCAGCGGCTCATCTCCATGCAGGCGTCGCCCTCATTGCCTCCATCTCCTTGCGATCTGTACAGCTGCGCAGCCTGCAGGAAGCAGGTGGCAGCCTCTTGAGTCTGCCCCAATGCATTGTGGGCTACGGCCAGGTTGAACTGCAGGTCTGGGAGGCGGTCAGCTTTTGGTCCGGGCTGAGCTCGCCGCAAGAAGTTGAGCCCCTTGTGAGGTTTTCCAGCCTCCACGTAGGCAGCCCCCAGGTTAAAGGAACAGGCCGACAGTACCCTAGAGTCCTGTAACTGAAGAACAGCAAGCATGAAGTGCAAATCTGATATAATGGTTCAATGCAGAGGTGCACCCCAAGGTTCAGCACTGGGTCCACTTAAATTCTCTAAACTTAATAATATTATGTGTTTATTTTTGATCTTATTTTTATGTTTGATTATTAGCCAATGAAACTGAAACATTTGCAGAATGTAGATAACAAGGGATAGGTCCAAAATGTTTAATGATAAAAAAATAAAATAAAATAAAACAAAAAGATGTTATCAAGAAGGATGATAAATGTCAAAGCCTGGTTTATTTTTGATCCTAAGTGAAAGCTGAAGAAACCAGATTGTTATCTGTGGTATCAAATTACATACAATGATGTAATAAAATAAAAACAACATAAAAGACAACATAACAGTAGTTATTTGTGCTATTGAACTTCTTTTTTTTTTTTATGAGAACGTGACAAGAAAACTTTTCAAAAATCCTGACATAGAACATCCAAAACAATCTGAAGAAAACGTTTTTAATTTAGAGCAAAATGAAGTAAAACAGCATTTTTTAAGTTTTGTTTTCGGTGACAATGTAAAATAATGACTTTATATAACAGATAAAAAAATGTTTATGCTTTTGTTTAAATTCTGATAATTATCATTACCACTTCATTGCCCAGTTGTACTTTTGACCCTGTATACTCACCCGCTCTGCAGCCTTCAGTGCATCCTTAAAGCAGCTCAAAGCTGCATCTATCTGTCTGTTCTGTAGCGCATCATGACCACGGGTCGTCAACTCCTCGATAGCCACTGCTTGAACCTCAGGTGGTACCTCAGCCTTTCTCCTCTTCCTCCTCCTTCTCACCTTCACCTCCTCCTCCTCAGATGCCATGTTCCCCTGGACCACAGGGGGTAACTTGAGTTAAAATATCAGTTGTGCAGTGGTAAAAGACACAGTAAAAGTCACAGTAAGAATATCAGGTTATTGTTGTATCTCTTACTTTTTTTATCTTGTATATTTTACATAATTTTCATTATGTTTGTCTTTGTGATGTGTGAAATTCAGTGACATATTGCTAAGGGATCGTCTTTTTCTGTGTTATTGTTTCATCAATTTAGGCTGAAATCCGTATTAAAGTTGTGACAAAGCACTGTGATGAAAAACAAAAAAAAAACACACTAAAGGATAATCATCCCCAAATGTATTGAAAATGTAAGGGATAGAAATATTTATGTTAAAATGTAGGGAGTCAAAAAAAAAAAAAAAAAAAGAACAGTGCATAAAATTTTTCTGAGGTCATGCAGTATTTGTACTTTAATAGAATCCCAAAAATACTGCCTCCCCTGTGTTCTGAAAGGATCTAATATGAATGTAACACTTACTTACAAGTGCGGTTTGTAGGTCGTTCAGGTGAAGGTGAAGGTGTTTACATCCCTCCTCTGTCAGCTGTTTGTTTGACTGTTACCATAGTAACGTAGTCGCAGGTAAAGCAATTTAAAAAAATAGATGCTATGTTGAATTGGACGTTTTCAGAGTTTAAATGAATCTAACTTCCACGTGTTCACAATCAGATCAAGACAAAACGGAACGGAATAGTTTAATTTTACATTAGCGCAAAAAAAAAAACTTCATAGACCACAATACAGTGCGTCACAGCTCCAGCCAATAGTAGCAGCGTATCATATCCGACCAATCAGAGAGCGGCGGGAGCGTTCAAACTTCAAACAGGAAACGGAGTCAGAAGGACAGAGAGAAGAACGGATCTACGGAGTTCACTGGAGTTTACGGGATTCACTGGAGTTAAACCTTATTTTTCTGTTTTGATGGTTTCATTTAATTATTTCAAAGGGAAATTTTGCTCACCTGTAGTTTGTTTATGAGACTGAGCCTCAGACGGGGAAAGTTAGAAACATGGCCGATCTATCAGGACAAAACAGAACAAACTGTGAGTAAAAAAAACCTGTTAAATGATTTTTAAAGCATAAAAATAAAAGCACATGGTTTGTATCGAACAGCAGTTAAACAGATGGTCTTTGTATTCCGAGAAAATAGAACTTTATTAAATACTTACCACTAAAATAAATAAGTTTATATTGAAATATACTGTCTTAAAATTAAGTTGTATGAGTCAAGCTTTGTTTCCTCATTAAACCCACTATTAAGATAAATGTGCTGTAAGTACTAATAAGACCACAGGCAAAATGAAAGCATATTAAATGAAATGGTTTCATATTTAATCAAGATATAATTGCAGAAACTGAGTCATTTGTTTAGCATTAAACAGGTTCCCAGGGTCATTAAAAACCGGACAAAGTGGTTAAATCTAATTTGACAACATAAACCTGTCAGATTTAGAGGAGGAAACCTTATCATGTCCTTGGAAAGTCATGAGAAAAGTTTGAAACTTTGTTCAAACTAAGGAGGTTTTATATTAAAATAAACCAACTGTGACTCAAAGAATGAGTCATTTATGAACTGAAGTCGTAATTTCATGCTGGGCAGTTGAATGTAAAGTAGAAATGGAAATGCTTCAAGTTGACTTCTCTTTTATCTGGTGATATTTTAGATTCAGTGACATGCAGGGAGGGGGACTGTAGGAGAACATGCAACGTGAAACTCTGGGTTTCCTTCCTTATGTCCCTGACGTTTACAGAACTGTTGGCTGCTTGTCATCAGTTTTATCAAGTTTTATCTGGATTTCTTTTTGATGTTGTTTTTATCTGTTTAAACTTTTAAACTTTTTCTTGAACTTCTTCAGGGATTCTCCTTTTTTACAATTCTGACTTGGAATATTACTATTTTCTGTTTGTTTATATTCTGTTTTCTTTGACAAACTAAGAGAAAACAGTGACAGGAATACATAAAAATACTGTTGACTATAATTACAGGAAGTGTTGCATGTTTTGTCACACAGTTATATTAAAGGTAATGATGGAAACTTGTCAATAATTTTAATCTCCACCAACTACCATTCACCCCCTGAAACCCAGACAGCACAGAAATATTATGAAAACCAATGGAAACCATGAGGCTCCAACCTGTTTCTGTATGCTTTATATTTCTATTATGTTTAAGTTTGAAAAATATAAACAAGCAAATGAATGCAAATTGAAATTGCAATAATACCCACAGTAATAGCAACCTATCTTTTTTTGCATAGTGTAGTGAAAATGCAAATATTATTAAAGTATGTATATTTAAATAGATCTCGACACAATGGAACCTACTGAATACTAATAAAATAATAACATGAAAATAAAATATACAGGTTTATGTTAAAATAATGAGGTCTAAAAATACATGGGTTTTATGTTAAATAAACCTTTAAATGTTTGTGTGCAATGTTTTTTTTTTTTTTTTTTTTTTCCCCCCAGATGAGCGTCTGACAGCAGAGCAGATGGATGAGCAGAGGATTCAGGGCGTGGCCTATCAGTACCTGTGTAGGTTGGAGGAGGCCAAGAGGTCAGTGGGTTTCATTGGGTTTCACTGGGTTTGAGTTCAAACTCTCAGACCTTGACTGTTGCATGTGGCCAAAAGTATCACGTGTTGTTAAATGTGTAAAAATGTTGAAGTGCATAGCTTGAATATCATATAGTTTGCCATGTTAATATAGTTCTTTCTTTGATATTCAATGTTGCTCTGTGGTTTTATATCCCCCCTGTCGCTGTTTTACCTGAACAGGTGGATGGAGGCGTGTCTGGGGGAAGAGCTTCCTGCTCCCACAGAGCTGGAGGAGTCCCTCAGGAACGGTGTAATCCTTGCTAAACTGGCTCACCGCTTTGCTCCCAATGCCGTCCCCAAGAAGAAGATCTATGACCTTGAGCAGCAGCGCTACCAGGTGAGTCTGGCTGCAGCCTGGTAGCCAAGTTGGTTAAGCCACACCCACAGTCAAATTTTTCATTATAGTGTCAATATATAGTTAGTATAGTCATTGGCCCTCTGATATCTGTTTTCACTCATATCAGGTCATTTATAATCTGAATAATTAATAATCTGTTCTGTATTGACTTTTGATGTTGTTGTCTTCCAGGCTTTGGGTCTTCAGTTTCGTCACACTGATAATATCAATCACTGGAGAGTTGCCTTGACAACACTCGGACTGCCCACTGTCAGTGAGAGTGATTTAGATCATCGTTAGTTTTTTTTTTATCCAGTGATTAATTTCAGTCACTAAATTTTTTTTTTTTTTTTTTATATTAACAGATCTTCCATCCAGAAACAACCGATATCTATGACAAAAAGAACATGCCGAGAGCCATTTACTGCATCCATGCACTCAGGTAAAGAACGAGCCAATAAACAAAAGGTATCCTCAAACATATAAATAATAGGTGAACTCTGATGAACTCTAAACAAACAAAAACTAAAACGGATATGAAAGTACTGTCAAAGAAAAAACTGAGCAAAAACATTCGTGTGCAATGCCCAAAAAAGTTATGACATAAATGCGCTGAGTTTATGTCAAGAATGGTCCCAATAAAATACTGTAGGAACAGAATTTCATGGTCAGCACATGAGTTGTCATTGAAGTCTGATGACCTGTTTTTCTGTTTGTCCCTTCAGTTTGTTTCTCTACAGACTGGGCAAGGCACCACAGATTCATGATCTCTATGGCAAAGTTAAGTTTACAGGTAAATGTCCAATGATCAGATGATATTTGAAATGTAATGATTCAAACATGGCAGGTGTCAGAGTTTGTACAAGAAGGAACTGTGGGAAGAGTTTATTTGTTGTGTTACTTCCAGTTATTGTCTATGTGAGCTCTGTCAAATATGTGCCCGTGTGTTTTCAGAGGAGGAAATCAATAACATGAAGCTGGAGTTGGATAAATATGGGATCCAGATGCCTGCCTTTAACAAGATTGGAGGAATTCTGACCAATGAGCTGTCAGTGGATGAGGCTGCAGGTTGGTGTGACTACACAGTTGTCTTTTATGTTGTTTTCATCTTTCTTCTGACTTTGCTTTTATCTTTTCATATGCTGTCTGATGTCAGAGAAGAAGCTCTTTGGCTTTTTGCATGTTACGCTAACACCTGTTCCTCTTTCTTTCCTATCAGTCCATGCGGCAGTGATCGCCATCAATGAGGCTGTGGACAGAGGTCATGTGGGGGCCACGGCAGATGCTCTGAGGAACCCTAATGCTATGCTGAATGACCTGCACGAGGCACTGATGAGCATCTACCAGGAGATACTGAAACAGGCTAAAAGACAGAAGGCCCAGCAGGCAGCGAGGAAGGTGAGACACATCTGTGATTGGTCAGAGAGGGTCTGAACGAGTCGATCAGCTGACAAGTTACTGTGTATGTTTGTATCAGGGGGGCAAAACTGAGGAGAAGGACATGTATGAAGAATATCTGACCCAGAAGGAGATTCAGGGAAACATCAACACTGTCAACGGTGAGAATATGACACAACCAAAAGTACAAATGACACAAAAATAAAACAACCAGCAACTAACTCAACCTGGAAAACCACTGCTTCCAAAAACATAAAAACGAAATTAAACTAAAAAAGACCCCAGTGCCCAAGTAAACCTGAAATAAAAACTGACATGAATCTCAGATAAAAATCAGATGAGTTTAGGTTTTTTATCTAAAATTAATGATCTATTCTTCTGTCAGTTTTGTTTTGTTTTTTGTTTTAATCACTGCAGCAATTTAATACATTTGATTCAATAAATGTGACTGCAGAGTAAAGTTATGTATAAGCAGCTGTAGTGATGGGGCCATTGACACTGCCATTGGTTCTTCTCAGTGCGTTCAGCGGTGGAGCAGGTGGATGAGGCTCTGGACTCTGCAGACGAGCTGTCTCTGCTCTCAGCTCTGCAGCTGCCATGTTTGGCCCTCAGAGGCCTCCGTACTGACAATGGTCCGTGGTACCTGGACCAGCTGGCTGCAGACCGACACCAAAAAGCACTGGTACACAAAGACACACATAAAAGACAGTTGTAGACAAAAGACAGACACAAATGCTGCAACTTAATGACTTTATCTCAAGGTGAATGAAAAACTGATAAAACTTCATCTCTGTTTTAGGAAATTAAAACTTGCACATTTTTGTTATACTTGAGTACATTCTGTATGATAGGTTGCCTCTGGACCAGGTCTTTCTCAGGAAAAAGGAAACTTGAATTCACAAACAGGAGCATGTCTTGTTATAATTTAGTGTAGGACATTCATATTGATTCTTTGAATGCCCTTGTCCTTACTCAAAATTGAATGCAAATGTAGGTTTTCTGAGATTTTGTGGTTTGAACCAAATACTCATATTTAATGTTTAACATTATAAACCAGAAGCATGTACACTGATGTATACCTTTAGGAATCAAAATGAGTTTGTTTTCTAAACCAGGTAGAATAAGTCAAGGAAGCCTTTTATTATCTGCCTTTTTACTGATGTATCTGCTGCTGACCTAAGGATCAGGGATGTGTTGACCCTCTGGAACCTCAAGAGCTGCAGGATGGAGTGACCACTGCCAATCAGGAAGCACAGAGAGCAAGGAACAGTAAGTACAATGTTAAGATCTGGCCAAACACTGGTCAGTGACGGTCAAACATAATAAAGCCATAAAGGATGAAACGAGAAAGAAAACGGCACACAAGAAAAAAATATTTTTGCCCTATCTATATTTGAGTAAAAAACACCTGTCTGTGTTTTCAGTGGAGGCAGCAGTCCGTACTGCTAATGAAGCTCTGCGTCGCAGTGACCCCAGGCAGACCGTCAGTTGTTTGATGAACTCTGACCTCCAGCTGCCACAGGTGTTTCCATCTGCGGCGTCACTGTATCACCGAGAGCTACAACTACTGCAGAGGCAGACCGAACAGGTAACGCATCAGTCTGTTCAGGTAACTCTGACTGACTGTTCACTTAAAGCTGACTCAACCATTAGAGGATGTTAAAGGAGGGACAGGTCATGATCAAATGACTTTTTTTTTTTTTTGTTTGTTTTAACAGTCTTTAAATAAAAAAATTTACGAGTTGAGATGGAGATGGAGGAGATGATTCTGGATTGTACCAAAACAGAAACTCAGATAACACAAGAGTAGAAATATAAACATATACTTATGCTGAAGAAAGACCTTTGAAAAGTGTGAGTAGGTTTGTGTATGTTTGTGTTGGAGAGGATGTGGCTGCCCTTTTAGCAGAACAGTTGAACAGTGTGGCGACCTGATTCACGGGTACCAGTCTGGTTTCCGGGTATGAATTGGGTTGCCACAAACAGTTCATCATGAATATCAGACAGTATTTGAGTGTCTTATCAAACCTGTTTTTGGTGTGATGGGTTCCATCTCCACTAGGGGTACCTGCAGCAGGAGGAGCTGTTTGTTGCTGTGGAGATGCTGTCAGCTGTCGCCCTCATCAATCAGGCGCTGGAATCGGGACATTTCCAGGACTTCAGCTCCTCCTTAGTCAGTCTGTCTGCAGGACTCGCTGATGTAGAAACCAACTTGATGCACAGGTGAGTTTGTCCTCCTGTCCATTTACCTGTCTGCCAGAAAATAAACCGTAGAGGAACTGTGAAAAATAACTGATAGTGAGAGTCATAATATATTCACTGTTCAGGTATTTTGACGCTCTGCTGGCTCTGAAACAGCAGTCTGGCAGAGAACTGCTCACCTGGAATCAACTACAGGAAGAAATCAACTGTGTGAACAACTCGGAACAAGACGAACAGCAGAGTAGGAACAATACAGACGCACAAATAGGGGTGGGATCAAATATCAATAAGGGACTATGTAGTACTGCATAATAGTGAAAATAATCTACTTTGTGTAAAAATGTTACTGTGACATTTAACTCAGGACATGTAAAAAAAAAAAAAAAAATTAAACTTACATTTGGCATTACAGGAGTTACAATAATGCCTGTGTTAAGTCAATTTGAACCAAACCGCCCCCAAATCCCAGATACTGACATAAATAATTCACAAGAAGCATTTTCATACATGTACAGGACTACTCTAAACCAGTCTGGAACCATTTGAGTCTAGGGGGTAGTCAGTGTGTCCTATGTCTCTCTGTCCCCTGTCCTCCAGAGGTGCTGGCTGTCTCTTTGATCAATGAGGCTGTGGTTCGGGCAGACCCCCAGAGGCTGCTGTCTGCTCTGATGCTGCCCTCTGCTGGGCTGGAGGGTGTACTGCAGGAGAATAGCTACCGGTACCTGACTCTGCTGAGCCAAGCCAGGCAGCACCGAGCACAGGTAGGACTCAAACTGGCAACCTAAACACTACATCTATACCTCAAGTGGTATGCATTTAACCCTCCTCTTTTGACCAATCAGGTGAGCCGGGACCCTGGGGCAGAGCTGTGGTTGGCTGATATCCAGGAGCAAGTCAGAAGAGCCAATCAAGACACTCAGAGAGCTCTGAAGTGTGAGTCACCTGTCTGTCTGTTCACTTGTCCCTCTGTCTATCTTTCTATTTACCTGTCTATCTCTATTTCTCAGTGTGTCTCGCAGTCGCCGCAGTAAACCAGGCAGTGAAGGAGAATCGAGTGAAGCAGACACTACGTGTCTTGTCTCTCCCAGAGGTGGGGCTACAGAGTGTCATGGCTGACTGTGCTGGGGAGTATCAGAAGGAGCTGACTGCACTGCTGAGGGAGAAGACGTTCAAAGGTCTGAAGCATCAGAGACTGGCATAGATTCAGCTATTAATGATTTCAACGCTGTCATTTGATATAAATAAAGAATTTTAGTATAAATGTTGAATTAACCTGTTGCACATTCACCCCCTCAGCCTGTCTCAACACAAGTGAAAACATCCGAACTCAAACTCTGATTCCAGAAATACTAGAGAAGAGCTCCAAATACTGATTAAAAACAAATACCAAGTTTTTATGTTTAAAAAATGAAGTAATGTGGCTCTAAAGAGGGGTGGATGTCTTCCTTGAAATGAGGCTGGTTTTTTTTCTAAACACATACTGTTGAGGAATTTTTCAGTTCATCACACACTTAATAAAGGGATGAGAGAAAGTTAGAGTATAAAAATAAATGATCATTTATTAAGACATCATTCACAGAAAGGTCTGTCAGTGAAACTGATTAGAAAAGGCTAACACAAAAGATTATATTGGACCTGTATTGGACCACAATACTCATGTTACTTTTTCCTTCTGTGTTTTCAGGAGATAACAAGAGTGTGTGGGTTCGAATCCGCCTTGAGGACGGGTCATCATACTTCTTCCAGCTCAACAGACTTGAGGGCAGCTGGGAGAAACCACATAACTTCATCCACAACAGTGTCTTCTTGGACCGCCATGAGATTCAGGTCAGACACTGATAATCAGATTACCCAAATGGACAGCAGTTGGAGTTGGGTATTTAAAAAGACTTCAGGGACACTGACCAAAATTCCTCTTGTATTTTAGGCATAAAGGTCCGAAAGAGAGTTAAAATGAATTAATATTGTGGACCTGTAGATGTTTTCAGTTTTGGCCTCTTGGCTCATATCACACAATGCAACGCATTATCTAAATACATGAAGTGTCATGTGCCTGGTGTCCGCCAACAGGAGGTGGTCTACAGTGTTTCAGGCTCGTACAGCCGCAGCGTCCTCTGGAGGAGCAATGAAGCCCTCATCGTTCGTCTACAGGCAGTCAGTCGAGGTTTCCTGGTCAGACGACAGCTGAAGGCTCGACGCCGATACCTAACCGCAAACACACCTGCTGTTGTTGTCATCCAGGTGAACACACACACACACACACACACACACACACACACACACACACACACACAGCTCATATGGTACTCTGAGCTTTACCATTATTTTTGCCTTAATGGGTTTTTTTTCCATAAATAGAACACATGCTGTCCACCTCCTTTCAGCCTCTAACGCACTCTGTTTGTGTTCAGTCTCACTGGAGAAGGTTCGTCCAGCAGAGGGCGTACAGACAACGACTGCAATTCCTCTACATGAACTGGAGAGCTGTCATCAAGGTAACCATAAGACTATAGTTAGCTCTCTGTCCTAATGAGAAGAAAAATGACAACCTTCAGTGTGACATCATACTGATAAACTGTTTGTTAGATCCAGTCATTTGTGAAGATGTGGTTGGTGAGGAGGAGATATCAAGCCCGGCTCCAATTCTTCAGACGTCACGTAAGTTCTGAGTCGCAGCATACTGCATAGTTTTTACATTTGATCTTTTTTCACCTTCTACATTTTTCTTATCTTTTATGTTGTTTTTAACTTGTTGCAAATCGTGTAGCTTATGTCTCCCTATGTCTTTTATATCCACCAATCAGAGAGCAGATTAGTGTGTCTCCATGGTAACGATGTATTTCCACAGGTGGGTGCTGTCGTAAAGATTCAAGCATTCTTCAGAGCAAACAGAGCCCGAGAGCAGTACAGGATGCTGGGTAGGTTTTCCAGCACTGCCCCGATTGGCTGTCTGTGTTTCTGTTTGTTCTCATGTTGATAAGCCCCTCCCACCTCACCTTCCTCTCTTACCTCTTTCAGTGCACTCAGCCACACCCCCACTCTCTGTGCTGAGGAAGTTCGTTCATCTGCTCGATCTGGGTGACGGTGACATCAGAGAGGAGGCGGAGCTCCTGCGATTGAGGGAGGAGGTGGTTCGGAACATCCGCTTCAATCGGCAACTGGAGTCAGACCTGGACCTGATGGATCTGAAGATTGGCCTGCTGGTCCGCAACCGGGCCACTGTGCAGGTAGGAAACAAAGACCAGGACCTGGGAGACGGGGGTCGGGTCTGTTGGTGCTTGAGGTATTTTTTTTTCAGATACATTTTAATACACAATTTTCTGACTAGTGACATATCTTTGACCTCAGTTTAGCTGCCATTCTGGACTTTGGTTCAGTGTCTGTTCTGTGGTTTAGGACTGTATTTGTTCAGTTTTGGTTTTTCTGCGTACACAGGAAGTGGTGTCTCACTGTAAGAAACTGACAAAGAAGAACAAGGAGCAGCTGTCGGACATGATGGATGTGGAGAGAAGTAAAGGACTAAAGGCTCTGAGTCGACAGAAGAGAGATCGACTGGAGGCCTATCAGCACCTTTTCTACCTGCTACAGGTAGAAACGCATTAAAACACATTAACATATGAATACAATCAGATTCAAGCTGACGCAAATAGTTTGATGTATTTTTTTTATTTTTTTTTTTACACAAAATTGTAAATTATAAATTGTCCAACAACAGTCAATTTCTCCTTCATAATAGTGTCTATTGGCTTATCTGCTGCTTCTGTTTGACTTCTAAAAAAATATATGACCCCAGTTTGCCTTTTTTTTTTTTACCTAAGTCAAAATAAAACCAAAGGATCACATCAAGTCAGACCTGGATCTTGTCTTAAACTGGAACCTTCTGATCTGTTCTGTCTCCAATTGCATTATGGGTTTAACATCTTATTGAGAGAAAACATTTAAGAGACATAGAAGCAGAGATTTCTTCATAATAAACGCAAAGGTCTAATTTTACTGAAGCTGAGGTGTTAGAAAAGCAGTTGTATCAGAACAATGACATGTTTGACTTTGATTCTGATGCATCAATGTGAATGTTTACATCACCTGTGTGTGTGTGTGTGTGTGTGTGTGTGTGTGTGTGTGTCAGACTCAGCCTCTGTACCTGGCTCAGCTGATCTTCCTGATGCCTCAGAGTCGCTCCACATCCTTTATGGAGATGTTGGTTTTCAGCCTGTTTAACTATGGGTCAGACCGCCGAGAGGCCTTCCTGCTGCTGCAGCTCTTCACGGAGGCGCTACGATATGAAATCAGGTGAACGCGCTGGGTTTACGGACATAAATTCAGGAGCACAGTCAGTTCTGGTTTAAATGTCACTGGGTTTTAATCTCAAGGTCATAAACAATTACACAGTTAAGCTCAGAGACATCTTTGTCTGACTGCTTCTGTGTTCATTTGTTTCTCTGGGTTTTCTCTGATCCTGTTCAGGCTGAAGGTGGAGCAGCCTCAGGACGTTGTCACTGGGAATCCCACTGTCATTAAGATGTTGGTGAACTTTTACCGTCATGCACGGGGCCACAATGCGCTGCGCGAGACTCTTGGTCCAGCCCTGCAGGATGTCCTGCTGGACCGCAGCCTGAGCATCAGGACGGACCCTGTGGATGTTTACAAGACCTGGATCAACCAGACCGAGAGCCAGACTGGAACCAAGAGGTCTGCCAGCACATCTGGAACATATTACAACTTTAGTTTGGTTTTTGATTTCAGCCTAGTTTGTCTTTTATGAGCTTTAATCCTAATGCAGTGTCACCCGACACTCACCTGTAAATCTCACCTGCCTGCAGCTCTCTGCCATACGAGGTCTCGCCTGCAGACGCCCTTTCTCACCCTGAGGTCCAACGACGTATCGATGTTGCCATCATTAACCTAAAGAACCTGACGGACCGAGTCCTCAAAGCCATCACCTCCAACCTGCACAAACTGCCGTACGTCACATGTTCACCTGTTTGACTTCCTTCTCTTAATTAATGTCTTGATTGTTTTTTCTTCTTAAATATTGTTTTTATTTTCTTAAACATTGTTTTTATTTTCATTTGTATTCATTTAATTTTGTTGTTATTTGTAGTTATGGTTTACGTTACACTGCTAAGGTGCTCAGAGATGCTCTGAAAGCAAAGTTTCCTGAGGCCAGTGAGGATGAACTCTACAAGGTAAATTCCAGTGTTTAGACCAAGCCACTGGTTCTGACTAATTCAGCTCCAGTGTTAAGCTCAAGCTGCTGGGGTTCTACACCAGTACATTAAACCCAGAGTTGGGGGCTCTGACTCAGATTTGAATGAATGAATAGACTGATGAATAATGTGTCTAATGTATGTTTTTGTTGAATCAAATCTCTGAACTCCAAATTAAAATGTGATTCAATATTAACTTAAACTACTACTAGGGGTCTTGAAAGGTTTGCTTTTTTAAGGGGGATTGAGGAAAAGACTAAAATTCCATTTGATTTCTTATTTTTAATTTGGTTAAATAAGCTTCTACATGTTGAAGCCTTGAATTTCAGTTTATATCAAACTTTTGAATCAGTGTTTCATTGTTTGTGTTTTAGTGGTCAGTAAACTCACCTCACCTGCTTTCTGTATTTAAGATTGTGGGGAACCTGATCTACTATCGCTACATGAATCCGGCAGTTGTGGCTCCAGATGGTTTTGACGTGGTGGACCGCTCTGCTGGATCTGCTTTGCAGCCAGACCAGCGACACATACTGGGCTCCATCGCCCGGATGCTGCAGCATGCTGCTGCCAACAAACACTTCCACGGAGATGGATACCATGTCAGAGTGCTGAACCAGTACATCAGCCAGACCCATGCCAAGTTTAGGTATGACCTGTGGCCAGTGGGAGACAGTTATCAGCTGTCAGTCACATGTCTACCATACAGGCCAAATTTGGAGACTGTCACATTCTAATGCATATATTGCATCATGCACAGAATTATTGAATTTTTACAGGTTTTATCTACTCAAGATACACCTCATTGTAAATGTAAAGTAAAGGAGGATCAAGACTTAGGTGTATTCTACTCAGATGATTCCCTCCTCCAACGCTATAATCATTACACTAACAGTCTTCATGATTTTGAGCCCATGGTGTTCATGTGATGTCCCCTGACAGGAGGTTCCTGTTGGCAGTGTGTGACGTTCCTGAGCCTGAAGACAGGTTCTCTATAGATGAATATTCCGAGCTGCTGATTGTCAACAGACCTGTGGTCTATATTTCTGTGAGCGAGCTGATCAACACTCACCAGGTGAATGAACACATACCATATCCGTAAACACCAGATATTAGATTTAGGTAGAAACACACATACATGCAGCTGACTGGACTATTTCTTGTCTCTTCAACTTTTGAGATTTTTTTTATAGTATCTAATTAAAAATAAAGCATGACCTTTGGGCATGTGAATGGTAGAGATTCAGCAGGTGAACTGGCACACACCTGTTCTGTTCATGTAACGCTATATCAGACTGGCAGGAGTTGGAGTTCATTTGCTGTTTGATTAGAATTCACTGAAGACACATCACTGAGAAAAATGTTCAGTCTTTCTCACGGTTTCTGTTGTTGTACAGCTGTTGTTGGAACATCAGGAGGTTTTGTGTCCTGATCCGTCAGACCCCCTCAGAATCATACTCACAGACCTGGGCTCTGTCCCAGCCCTGCAGGAGTTGATCGGAACTACAGCTGCTGCCTCAGGTACAGGACTGTGTTGGACTGTTTGGGATGATGGAGGACTGAAAGACTCTGTAGGACTGGCTTTAATGGTCTGTAAGGCTCTAGAACAGGGGTTCTCAACCCTGGTCCTCAAGGCCCACTATCCTGCATGTTTTCGATGTATCCCTCTTCCAACACACCTGATTCAAATGATCAGCCTATCAACAAGC
>JAQQZY010000009.1:20111876-20123720 GCA_030068375.1 Ostorhinchus rueppellii | reverse complement strand
ATCAGTATAAAGCATCATGTAAAACCTCACATCTTCCCACATTTTGTAAAAATAAGTTTCTTGAGTTGGAAAGTCATATTTTGTTGTCTTTCGGATGCAAATATTAGGACCAAAACGAATCTAAGACTTTACAAGGAAACATCCCAATTCACCCCTTGGCCCTCCCTCTTACCCCTCCCCTCCATTTTGTTCATTCATATGAAGGGTAGCGGTGTCCCCATTCTCGATAAGTTGGAGGGGACGGGCTAAAGGGGAGGACTGTTCGGCCATCCAAATGGAGATTTTTCAGGACTGCTCTTCAAATGGAGGTGTATGAGAAATCTCCCATAATTCTGTTTGACTCATCAGCGAGAAGGAGGAAAACACAGCAAAAAAAAAAAAAATGCAGCAGTGTGATGAAAGAAACATTCATTTCATTTTCTATACCCGCTTTATCCTCACTAGGGTCACGGGGATGAAAGAAACACACAAATGTAATTTCTTAAACTTTATCATTTAAATGACCATTTAATGCCATTTCAGTGTTTTATAGACCACATTTCAGTGGTTTGTGGTTGATAGCTACAAAAAGACGACCAAAACCCATGCAACAGAGATGGTTACAGCTGCTGACGGCATGAGGAATTCTTTTTGAAACGAAGTTATCGCATCTGTTTATAGCAGCATCAATGGCTGCTGCTGATGTAACAGGTCTCCAAAGGTTGTCTTATTTCATAAAAGGGGAATGTTTCAAGCCCTACCCCCTTTGCAACTCCATTTCAAGGGATAGTGCCAAGGGGTGAATTGGGATTGGGCCATAGACTGAGCACAACTTTAAAGCCTCCTGAGACCCAGCAATGCATGTTTGTTGTCTGTAGGGGACAAGAGTTTCACAGCTTTACTGGAAAAACAAAACAAAAAAGCAAAGGACATTCCATAATTTTTTTTTTTTTTTTTTTAAATGCATCTGAACAAACTGCTGCATTGTTCCATTTCCAATAAAGGCAATGATTTAATGTAAAAATAGGCAAAATTTGGACTTTCGTGGGTGTCAGGATATACAAAATCATTGGACAAAACTCTGAGCAGGACTTATAAAAAAATGTGTATTCTGTTATCTCTACATCCACAGACTGTACACTTCCTATCTCTGGTGTGTACTGTAACAGGTAAATGTACACCTGTTGTTTCATGCATCAGTGTCTTTGTGGGGGAAAGCAGTACTGTGAGTGTCCACCAGGGGCAGCAGAGCAATGACAACAGACACGATCAACCTTGTGATGTTCAAACATTTCTGGTGTTAATAAAAGTGAAGCATGTCAGCGTTGAACAGGAAACATTTTATTTCACAGCTGAATAACGATCAAAGAAGAAAAATAGATATATTGACATATTGATTGGACTTTATGCTAAATGCTAACAGGCAAAAATACAAAAATACTTTGTGTTTAAACTTCAAGTATCTACGAACAACGACGTCTCCACAAACCTCCGAGCACTTAGGACAAGTCCGGACCTCTATAAAACCAACCGGATTCACTTGGATTAAACTGGATTCAATTGGACTAAACTGGATTAAACCAGATTCAACCTGATTCAGATTTATCAAAAACAGGATCACATCGGACTAAACTGGATTAGGAGAATTCTTTGGGATTGTTTTGGACTGGATGTCTGTAAACAGGGACAGGAAGTAGAGTTTAAGCTCAGACGGGAAAAAAAAATAAATAAATACGGGTCTTAAGTCAATGTTCACCTACAGGCAAAGCTCCAGGTGAAGGCGGGGCTTAAACTGTCCTTTTATTGATGATCAGATTAAACTGACAGTGAACTGGGTTTAACCTGTAGCTGTTTGAAGATCACCGGGACTAAACATCTGTCTGAGCTTAAGCGGATACAAACAGATAAGGACTGAAATCTGGAATCAAACAGTTTCATCTGAACACACCTCTGTCTCCCAGAAATTATGTTCATATGTAAATAAATTATAAGTACAATTATGTTTTATGAACATACTTCACTACTTCACATCTTGACTGTTTTTAGGTTTACACATAAATAATGTTTTGGTTCAGGTTAGGAAAAGACCCTGGATCCTCAATATGTTTGGTAACGAATGAATGTAATCATTACTTTCATTCATTATTAACAAATATGGATTCAAATAGATGAAAGCGATTAAATATTAGTAAATACATTCATTCATACTGAACCATAAAGAACTGAAAATCAGATAATAAAATAAATCCAGTTCCAGCGTGTTTTGAACTACATTCTGTAAACAACAAACAATCGGGAGAACATTTTTTAACCACTTTGACTGTCAATAACAAAATGTATTGAGTTACTGAGAGTCATTTCTGTGAGACAGAGTAGGACCATGTTGAGTTTGATGGACCGTTCATTGACAGGAGACTCAGCATAACAAACATCTTCATTTGATAAAACCCTTTTTCTTTTATAAGAACAGATACACATTGCTTTTACAGAGAAAGAAACAATTAGACACATTATCTCATAGTGATGAGAAATGTTTCAACTTGGTTACAGGTAATCATAACATGGAATCAGTTGAAGAAAATGCAGGTCCCCCCCTCCCGCCAAAAAAAAAAAAAAAAAAAACCCAACCAAACAAAAACCCTTGATGTATAAGAGGAAAAAAATGCTAAAACCCAATAGGTCAAGTTTTTGCTTTTAAACTGTGAAAAATCATAATCCCATATTAGCACTTTCTTTCTCACTCAGTAAAATTGTTTGTGTAGTCACTGCCTACAGTGGATACTTATTTTATATCAAATTATTTATATCTATTTTTTCCAACTAATGCACACTGTATTGTTTTTTTTGATATAGTATATGTAAGGCATTTTGGTTTCATTAAGAATACTGTGACTCATGTCATCATCTTGGCTCATAAAATCTCTCAAAATCCTGCATGAAATTGAATTTCCCAACCCCATTGATGAGGCCATGTGATGATTCGTACTGATTCTCAGATCCACTAAAGGGACAAAAACAGAATGGTTGCTGTAATTTCCGTCACATATTGACCTGTACTATTGTTTGCCTCTTGAGCTTCAACTGATTTATACCTTCTTCTTTTTTTCCACATCAAACATTTTGACCAAAAGACAGAAAATACAGACAGGAGGATCTGGTCGGTTTATAATGGCTGCATCCCATTTAGCTGCGTCAGTTTAAGACCTGTTGAATTGTGCATGTTGCACTGGAGGGATCTCCTGAGAAAACTAAATGGAACAGGGCCATTGTTAATCTTGCCAGTAATGTCAGTGCATTAAATGCTTTTACAAACCAAAGTGGCTGCTATGAAAAAGCTATACATGGACTGTATATGTTATGAGATTGTTTTCAAGAAGAGGTGGGTTATTCTTTAAACATTTGACCCCTGAAGAACAACGTTTGACGAGTCTGGGATAAATGTAAATTCATATACACTATTTTTACTTAATTTAAAAACTACATTGTTTTACTCAAACTTTATGCAGATCATGATGTGTTCTGTATCTTATATTTCTCTAAAATTAGACTTGAAAAGTCAATGACTAGACATAAAAAATGGAACAAAAAATCCTTGTAAATTCTGTATCTGTGAGCTGCTGAGCCTTTTTTTTTTTTAAGCAAATCCATGACCGAGGACCATAAAGTGTTTTTTCTGACACATGTACAAAGTCGTGAGAATTTCAGACCATGTTCTGCTCCTTAAAATGAAACTCAAACCGGACCTTCATGCTGGTCGCAGCTCTGGCCATAATTATGAGAACATGTGTCTAATAGATTTTCTTTTGTGAACTCAGTGTGGTTTTGTTTTCAAGAAGCAGTCCATCATTTGTGTAAATTATTTTGCTGTGATTCACAGTCTGCAGACAGGTCGTGCTAAGCGTCAGACATGTCTTGAACTGCTAGTGCCCCCTGGTGGAGGCTCCAGATCTTTGCAGGGTTTCAAGTCTCAGCAGCAGGTTTTGGCTCCAGCCTCTTCTCCTTAATCTTCTTTGGATTTGTATGAAACCACATACACGTTGTCATTGAACTTGTTTGGACACGAACGGATCATAAAAACACCTCCAAGTGATTAAAGTACAGGAACAGTCTGGAGCGTTCGTCCAGGAGAAATAGTTTGTTTTGGATCTTTGACACTGAAATACCGACTATAATGTGGACTGAAGATAATTACAGAGCGTACAGCGCAGAGTTCAGTTCATCACTTCAAAGTTTATCATCAGTCACATGACGAGATCTCGGTGCAAATTGTGCATCTGTAAACATCAACACATCCCAGTTCTTCTATTTGATTCATCTTTTCCATTGAACAGAGAATTCAGACCAACAAGATGAAATGAAACGGGAAGCGAGGTACCAAAACGCTGAAATCGGACTCAGAAACATCTTCAGGAGGTTCAACAGGCGTCCCCATAGTCAACATTTTGAATGGAAGTGTTACTTTGGGCTGCAGATTATGGTTATTTTTCAAGTTCTTCATCGGATGATCTTTCTCAATTCAAATATTAAATACACTGAGGTCTTTACATGTTTGGTTTAAAGATGTTTAACTAAATATTCGCCAATTAATGATGACCTGTTGAACCATAATGGGATCTGTGTTTCAGTAGAATTTGTTTCAGGTTGAAAACTATTGTTGTTAGTTTATTAGTAACTTATAATTTACACTTAACTGTATTCACACAGCAGCCATTCTCTGATGTCGGTATTGGTTTTTAGAACCTTGGGCTCAGCGGAGATTCATACAGCAAAGACTGGACTACATATTCCATCCATTGTGTTGAAGGTAAAACCACGCTTCAATGTTAGCACTACTATTGATGACAAATCAATCGGAAGGCCTGTAAAAACTTCTAAAAGTAATTAATGTCACACAGTTTAACTAGCAGTGTCTTGCAGAAGCTTTTCTATAAAATATACCAGTAGCTCTGAAGCAAACTTTTAACCCTGTATCGTGCAAATGACTATTTTTGGTCATTTCTGTACACTTTAGAAGACAGTGACTGCAACAGTTCTAAAATGTGTATTCCTCTCACCTTAAATGTGTTTTTCTTGTGTGTGTGTGTGGTTTTTAAAAAAAATAATTACCTCTTTTATTTTATTTTTTTGGACACTTACAGGAAAGAAACCAAATATGGTAACTTCAGTGACCTTGATTTTCAACTTAATAAAAATTTTGAATAATTTCACCTAGTAATAAAGTCTTGTTAGGTCCTTTAATAAGATACTACGTTTGGAATGTTGAATTTCAGAGTATTTCTGTGAGTGAGTGCCCTATTAAAGGTTCAGAGGTTACAAATCAGGTAAAAGTTTGTTTGGAGTGGCTACAACATTAAGCAACAGTTGAGCAGCTGTGAATATCTAATGGCAAAACTAACAATAGTTTGAAGCATGAAAAAGCTGATAACATTTCTCAGCAGATGTCACCCCCGGGCTGTCCTTAACGCTAAAACTAACCCTGTGTGTGTCTGAAGTTAAGACTCTTTCATTTCATTGTAAATCACAGAGGAGCTGAACTGAACATCTAAGTTGAGGTAATTAGTCAATAAATGCAGGATCAACCATCAAACCAACTGTAAAAAAAAAAAAAAAAAAAAGAATTTAAATGAGTGATTTTTAAACTCTAAGCTATCATTTTTAACTCAGTATTTATTGTTAAAAATAAACCATCTCTGCCAAATTCTGCTGATAATGATAGTTTGTACGACATAATATCAACACCAATTACTTTGCTTCAATAAAAAATGAAATGAATGACTACAATAAAAAATAATAAATCTTATTTTCAGTATGTCAAAACTGATCAGTGTCAAAAATATGTCCTTAAACCATATGTTAGTTAGATTATAATATTGGTATAAAGTGATGGATAGACGCCATATAAGTTATTTCCTTTTCAGAGTATTACACAGCAGATGTCAGATTCTATCAATAAAACTCTGCAATAAATGTTTCTGTCTGAATGAACTGTTAATGGAAAAAAAAAAATCAGTAAATAATCAGCAAATCTGTTCTCACAGCAACTGAACTGGTTATCTGCAGTGTTTAAAGGAGAAACAGTGAAACTAAATATCAAATTGTTAAAATCTTTCATTTTCTTTAGTCTCAAGAGTTCAACACAGGGACCATATGATCAAGACAGAATCCACCTCACTTTGAACAATGAAAACTCTTCTGTTGTAACAATGACTTCCTGTGTTTCCAGTATTTTTTTATCCTCCATTTGATCAAATAACAGTGACAGAACCATCTCTTCATTCTTACTTTACTGAAAAATGGCTGCCGTGTGAATATGGTCAGTAGACTACTTAACCTCTGGAGAAAAGTACCTTTGGTGCCCCTCCCCCAGTTTTACCCATCATGCCCTGTCGCTTCCTGGTCCTCAGTCCCCGTTGGACTCAATGACCTTCTCGTTCAGGATCTCCTGGAAGGTGGAGAGCTGTTTCATCTGCTCCGTCTGCATTGAGTGCCTCCTCATCAGCTTCTTCTTCATCTTAAAATCCGGACCCCGTTTGGGTGAAGCTGGGGCCACCGGGACCAGGATCTTATGGGAGTGTACTGGAGATGTGGGCTTCCCATTGGCCCGGATGTCAGGGATGGGTCTCTGTGGGTTAATGTTGAGGGGGGGCAGGAACCCTGGTCGGGTATGGGAGATGTGGTCCAGTAGGAGCGTCCCAGATCCTCTGCGCTCCAGGAGGCCTGGGGGCCGGCGCCGCACCGTGAGGGGGGACACAGAGTTGGGGATGTTCTCAAGAGATTCCCGGGAAGAACTGGTGACCAGGGACAAGGGCGAAGCATTGAATCGGCGCCGCTCCACCGACACCCGGCCCGAATCTGGGGAGCCTGGAATCGACTCAGGGCATAGGTGGGTGTCCGACTCATAGTGCTCCATCCGGGTCAGTTTAGGGTGAGCCAGGGCCCGAGCTGCTGGACCAAGACCAGGTCCTGCTGCATTTTCCTGGGTCTCAGGGGCCGTGTTCCTGCGATACAGGATCTGGTGCTGCTGGACCTTAAGAATAAAAATTAAAAACAAGAAACTTTGTTTGTATAGCACTTATCAAAGCAATCTTATTAAGTGCTTTGCAACAAACACAGAAAACCCATGTGGACACAGCAAAAATTCTCAAAATATCTGTAAAAATTGTTTTCTGTTAGTGGGGGTGTGGGAGTATTTGTCTGGATGAAAGGTAAATGTTAAGGAGGTAAATGTAAACAGATGTCATGAACAAATATGTGTGTTCAGTGGGGGGACTCAAACGGAACTGACAAAACAGTTGGAAATGAAGAGCTACAGACATAAATGTAAGACAAAATCTTTGATAAACTGTATAAAAGTTTGAAACAATGTGATATGAGCACAACCAGAGATTCAGTTCAGAGACTAAAACTAAAACAAGACTGACGTTTTTGACTGTTTACCTCACACATCCAATAGTTCCACAATCAGCAGTTCAGTTTGTCTGTTATTGTGTGAAATGTTGCGCTGCACTGAAACATTTTTAATGTGATGCTGATGAACCATAATTTCGACATGACAGTACAATACATTTGAACCTGGCTATTGATAAAATATACAGTTATGTCGTTAAAAGAACAATTAGGCCATCCGATACAAAAACAATGGGTAATGGGTATTGCTCTGTATATTAATACAGGGCAATGCCAGATTCAAGAGGAAAACAGTGAACTCTGTTCGGAATAAATAATATAATGAAACTATCCTATTGACCTAGATATTCTAAAAGATAAATGTAACAAATGGAATGCAAAATAAATCAAATGAGTACAGACCTTGTCAGCCCAGGAGCCGCTGAGGGTGTTGCAGTCCTCAGAGCAGGATCGGTCGATCAGTTTGGGGTCATGGGTCTCAATGCTGTGTCGTCGTGACAACAGAGGTCTGACAGGCTCAGAGATGGACATCCCATTGATCTCGGAGATGGTCCGGCTCAGGTCACCCTCCTCCTCCTCCAGGTCTCGATCAGGACGTTGAGGGACACTGTTTGTCGGCAGAGCCACTGATGCAGCCACCGACGGAGCCACCAGGCCCCAGGGCTCTGAGTTCAGCCTCTTCAGCAGCTTACGGGGTGGCGGTAGCCTCTTCTCTCCTGGTGGCCTGGCCGAGGGAAGCGGCAGGGCCGACGTAAGTGCAAAGCTGAAGATTCCCTCCCCATCCTTGTTTTGGTCCGCCGGAGATGAAGTGCCAATCTCCACTTCAGATGGAGACATGCAGGCGGGCGTTAGCTTGTCAACGATGCCTGGTGATGGCGGAGAGTTTAGGTACTGTTTGGTCTTCTTGGTGCCGGATGGTGACGTGTCAGTGGTGATGATGATCACCTCTTTACCTAGAGGGTTAGAAGACAATGAACATGCAGTTACAATCCAAACAATAGCAGACTAATAGACTACATAAACAGAAAAAAATGCCACAAAATGCTCTCCTCTATTGGAGGTACTGGGGTCTATTCTCCTAGACACTCTACATTAGGGGTGTCAAATACACAGACCATGAGCCAAAACTGCCCTGTCAAAGGGTCAAATCTGACCTGTGGGATGAATCTGTGAAATGCAAAAAATACTCTGAAGATATTAAGAATCAGGGGTGTCAAAATCATTTCAGTTCAGGGACCATGATTCAATTCAATCTCAAGGGGTTTGAACCAGTAAAATGTTTTCATAAGAACCTATAAATAAGAACAACTCCAAATTTTTCTTTGTTTTAGTATGAAAATGCAAAATTACATAAAAATGCTTAAATTAACAAATAACTCATACATAAAAAATGGGAATAATCTAAATATGAACATGAAATGTCTTAAGAGACGTAAGAGCAATTTTACTGTTCCTAACTGTTTTGGGTCTTTGTTGATCCACTGTGATCTGTAAGTTGTAATGTACATGTGAATGAAAAGCTGAGGCATAATATTGTTGAAATTGCGCTAATTTTTCTCAAGAAATTCCAGACGCGACGTGAATTTTTCGCGCGATGAGATTACATACAAAGTCAATGTGATTACGCGATTGCCGCTTCATCTTGAGCGGTGAGCAATGAAGCGGCGAGCGTTTCCACCAAAACAATCGCTCGCCACTCCCACTTGCCTCTCGTTGCTCCCGCTTGCCGCTCAAGTTGAAATAATTGAACTTTTCAAGCGAATTCGCGCCAGGACAGCCTATCAGCATGGAGGTCTTCATGTACGCGCTGACATAGGGCATGCAGAGCTCCGACCGTGCAGATAGCAGATGGACCGGCGCTCCATTCCAGCTGCGGAGCACCGGTAGTTGGTATCCTGGCGGGAGATCCTGGCACCAACCCTAGTTAGCAGGTCTTCAAACTGGGCATCACTCAGCCTGAAGTAACCCAGGAACCGGCTGTTGTCTAGGCGCAGCTCCTGCAGGAGACGGTGGAACTCATCGAGCTCATACCACCTCTGTAGGGTCGCATGCATCCAAAAGCGATGCCAGCGCCTCACCTGCAGCCGAAGCTGACTTCTCCATTTTAAGTACAGAGCAGCGATGGTGGTAGTCGGAGCCATGGTCGACAGTGAAATGACGCAATGCTGCGGCGAGCGGCAACTGTTTTTTGCATATTTGTACCAGCGACAAAACTCAAGCATCTAGCGCAGCACAATATCATTTGTTGCACAAATTCATTCACGTTCAACGCTTCTGGTGGAAACACAGGGTTAATCTGTGTTAGTGAGCACCTCTCCTTTGCCCAGACAATCCACCCACCTCACAGGTGTGGCAGATCAAGATGCTGATTAGACTGCATGACATTTGCAGGCTGCAATAAAAGGCCACTCCAAAATGTGCAGTTTTACTGTATTGGGGGTGGGAGGTGAGAAAACCAGCCAGTGTTTCGTATGATCACCATTTGCCTCATGCAGTCTCACACAGTGCAACATCTCCTTCACGTAGAGTTGACCAGATTGTTGATTGTGGCCTGTGGAATGTTGGTCCACTCCTCTTCAATGGCTGTGTGAAGTTGTTGGATGTTGGCAGGAACTGGAACAGGCTGTCCTATACGTTGATCCAGAGCATCCCAAACAAGCTCAATGGGTGACACGTCCAGTGAGTTTGCTGGCCATGCAAGAACTGGAATGTGGTCAGCTTCCAGGAACTGTGTCCAGGTCCTTGCCCCTTGGGGCCGTGCATTATCATCCTGCAACATGAGGTGATAGTCATGGATGAATGGCACAGCAATGGCCCTCAGGATCTGGTCACAGTATCTCTGTGCATTCAAAATGCCATCAATAAAATGCACCTGTGTTCATTGTCCATAACATACGCCTGCCCACACCATAACCCCACCGCTACCATGGGCCACTCGATTCACACCACTGACATCAGCAAACCACTCACCCACACCATGCTGTACACGCTGTCTGCTATCTGCTCCGTACAGTAAAAACTGGGATTCATCCGTGAAGAGACCACCTCTCCAAAGTGCCAGACGCCATTGAATGTGAGCATTTACCCACTCAAGTCAGTTAGGATGATGAACTGCAGTCAGGTCGAGACCCCGATGAGGAAACCCAGCATACAGATGACTTTCCCTGAGGCAGATTTCAGGCAGTTTGTGCAGAAATTCTTTGGTAATGCAAACCGATTGTTGCAGCAGCTGTCCGGATGGCTGGTCTCAGATGATCTTGGAGGTGAAGATGCTGGATGTGGAGGTCCTGGGATCATGTGGTTACACGAAGGTCTGCATTTGTTAGGCCAATAGGGTGTCCTCTGAAATGCCTTTGGAAACAGCTTATGGTGGTGAAATGAACATTCAATTCACAGCCAATATGTCTGGTGGACATTCCTGCAGTCAGCATGCCAATTGCACATTCCCTCAAAACTTGTGGCATTGTGCCCAGGGCACATCTGTGCAAATGTCATGCTGTCTAACCAGCATCTTGATTTGCCACACCTGTGAGGTGGGTGGATTATCTGGGCAAAGGAGAAGTGCTCACTAACACAGATTTAGACAAATTTGTGAACAATATTTGAGAGAAATAGGCCTTTTGTGTGCATAGAAAAAGTTTTAGATCTTTGATATTCAGCTCATGAAAAATAGGAGCAAAAACATAAGTGTTGCATTTATATTTTTGTTCAGTGTATGTGACCCCTGAAATAAAATGAGTTTGACACCCCTAATCTATGTGATTTTGCCAATATTGTGTACTGGTCTTCTTGATACTTGCCTTTAGCCTTGCAGGCATCCAGCAGCACCTGAAGGGTGTCACGGTCTCCTCGGTTGATGGCATGTACAAGTGCAGAGGAGCCGTTGTAGTCTTTGAGACTGGGGTCGGCTCCATTCTCTAGAAGCAGTGAGACCACCTCTTTCCCTGCCCGCTCTGCGCAGGCGTGCATCAGCGCTGTGCGCCCACTTTTGTCCGGTATATTTGGGTCGGCACCCTTCTCCAGCAGGTAACGCACCATCCTCTGACGGGTCTGAGACTCATCATAGGAGGCGATGCATGCGGCGGAGATGGGCGTTTCTCCGCGTTCATTACCCTCATTGATGTAAGCTCCACCCTCCAACAGCAGGCGGGTCAGCCTCAGCTTCCCCTGGAAGACAGCTTTGAGGAGGGCGTTCCCCTCTGTCTGCAGAGGGCCTCCATCTCCCATGATCCTCTGCTTTTCTCACACCTCCTGACTGACGGAAGAGAGCTTCATGCTAACGGGCCATCCTCCACCAAAAGGCACATGACCTGCTGGGCAAACACAGGTGAGGTCAGTTCATTCAACAGGCTCCGCCCACAAACAGGTTACACCTGCAGTGTTCACTGCAGGTTTACTTGCTCAATTCTGATTTTTTTTACTGAAATCTGATTTGTGTGTGTGTGTGTGTGTGTGTGT
>JAQQZY010000009.1:20092601-20106682 GCA_030068375.1 Ostorhinchus rueppellii | reverse complement strand
ACACACACACACACACACACACACACACACACACACACACACACACACACACACAGACAGACAGACAGACAGACAGATGGAGCTGTTTTCATGCTGATGTAGCAGAAACAGACTGATGTTAACACTGCAGAATGTGTCTAATCATGTGTGCAGATCTGAACTGAGCTCTGACATACTTATTTATATTTATACTGATCTAAAATCAACCGATGATCAGTCAGAGTCAATGACTCCTCTCAGATCAGTTTTATTTAAAGGAAATGTGACGTCCTCAGCATTGAGTCACCATATTGTAAACCACCTGACTCCATCACACCCCATCTGGTTTATACAGCACTAACATCCTGAGTTGTAGTGGACTGTACTAGACTACAGTGGACTGCAGTGTACTGGTGGACTCTGGATTGGACTGTAGTGGACTCTGGACTGGACTCAAATGTACTTTAGTGGGCTGCACTGGACAATGTCACAACTAACCACAACAAATGAAAAAGACAAAAAATAAAAGTGACTTTCCTTTTTTCCCCCTAGATTTCATCCTGTCATTTTTTTTCCTATATTTGGTTAAAACCAGATATGCGTTATGTTATGTACAGTATAAGTAATATGTGTGCCAAATACTGATCAGCCATAACATTTTGACTACTGAGAGGTAAATTGGCAATGAGGTGATTTTCTCATTATATTTGCATCCATCAGTGGGTCATTTCACTTTGACAGGAAGTGTGTAAGGTACCAGGAATGAACCCAAGTGCAGAAATACAAACAGATTAAAGGTTAAGCAGAGTTTATTGTACACTAGCACAAATAAAGCAGATCAAAATCAAAGTAAACAGTCCAGTAATCAGTCCAAACACAGTTCTCCTCAATTCAGGACTTCCTGTACTGAGTCTTGAACTCAGGGCATCCACTGTCCAAAGGGCGAGGCTGAAATCCTGCACTGAAAAAAGTAAAACACTGAATCAACTTAAAAATTCTTCCATAGGTCAGTGTTAAAAAAAATTGTTGAGTGAACCAAATTAAATTACATTAAATAAGATAATGAATGCATTTAATGTAATTTAATTTGGTTCACTCAAATAATTTTTTATTTGTGACCTATTGAAGAAGAATTTTGAAGTTGATTCAGTGTTTTACTATTTTCAGTGTGGTCGGGGACGGTCTGGGGTTCGTTCACCATGTGATCCAGTTCACAGACGAGCAGGATGTGGTCGAAGGACTGAGGGGCAGTTCGGTACACAGGGGCAGGCACAGGTTCTCTGAGTCACCGAAGTCAAACAGGACGGGAAGACAGCAGACTTAACAGGCAAGCGGAGGCCGGACACAGGGCTTACAGGCAGGTGTCTAAACAGGATGAGGTCAGTACACAGAGCTCAGAAACACACAAGGTTTCACTGGAAAGACCAAGATGGCTCTGAACAATCTGGCGAGACAGGGTTAAATAGAGCTCACTGATGAGCCAGCTGCTCATCAGGTGTGTTGAGCTGGCTGATGGCAGAGAGAGGGAAAGAAGTAGGTGAGAGTTCAGAGGTGGGTAAAGGGAACAGACAGAGCAGAGAGAGAGAGAGAGAGAGATCGTGACAAAGTGAACATTTAATGGAAGTTGATGTGACAGAAGCAGCTAATGGGACAGTGTAAGGATTTGGAGGATTTTGACAAGAGCAGCACTGCGATGGCAATGACTCAGCCAGAACAACTGTAAAACGAGAGGCCTTGTTGAGTGTTCCCCTTCTGCACTGATTAGAGCTCCAAAAAGGTCCAAATAGATGTCACACCTACGTAGAATGAAGTTCACTAATTAGGTTGGGAGATGACTGACAGAAAATTACATGCAATATACAACAGAAAATAGAAACAACAATATCTTAAAAAATTAAACTAAGGGAACCAGGGGTAAAACTACAACTAATGCTCCGTCACGTAAGTCTGTTGTATGTGAGTTAAATATCTATGAGAAAGTCTCTTTTAGTTCTGAAAGCATATATCCAGTGCTAACACTGAGCTACTACTGATTCTATTTAACCCTCAAAGACCTAAATGGTCATCACTTATCACTAATCTAAAATTTTCAAAATATTTCCAGCCATTAATCCTGTCACTATATTGAAATAATTTAGGAAAAATTCATGTTTTTAGGTTCATCAGATAGGACCCATTTGGACAGCCTCTGTACTGAACATGGAAGCACCATCATCTTCTGCAACAGTAAGTCATCAATGAAACCATCTAGTTTGATAAATAACTGATTGTAGACACTTGTTTTTATGTTTTGTTAATGGTACTTGATGTAAAAAAAATCTCTTTTTTTCAGTTTTCTCTGTTTTGATTCAATAACCATCAAATTTAAGCTTCTATAAACATTTATACAATCAGAAAAAATAGCTATTGAATCACACCTAATTTTCACAGGAATATGCAAAATTCAGAAGATAATATAATAATAAAATGTTGTTAAATCACTAAGAAAAGGTTAAATGTAAAGAATAATGATTTGGAAGTTGCCACAACAATAGTTCTAGATTTTAGCAGCGATTTCACCTCCAGTAAACCTCAAACAAAAACAAATGAGAAAACCAGAGGCAGAATGAGTTCAAGTCCCAGGAACATGTTTAACACAAAACAAATCATATATGACTTGATAAGATTAAACTACTGGGTTATTGCGTCTTCCGTTTTTTTATTTTATTTTTTTTTAAATTTTTGCTCAACTTGAGAAAAGTACACTTGATATGTGGAATGTACACACGCAAATGTGTTTGTAGTTCAATGCCTAAAAATACAAAAAGTTCCAGCTTTTATTGTGAAGGTGAAATATTAAATCTTTATTGCGAAGGTACGTGAGCGGAAGTAGCTATGTTATTGGCGGAACATTAGCATTAGCACTGTTAGCCCAGTTAGCAGCAGGATGCGGGTAAGTGTTTTAACTTTAATATTTCAGCCTTTGTCTTAACACGACATATAAACATTTAACACCACAGTCGGTGACGGTTAGCGGTAAATTCAGGTCCATTTGTAGCAAATGATAATCCATTAAGCGGCTGTTTACGGAGCTAAAAGAGCTAATGGACCCAATGTTTCCATAACTAATACACGCAGGATGACCATCACAAACATATTAACGAAGTACACTGTTTCAGTATTAGGTTTAATACACTTGGTTAAACTCATTCACATACTAAGTCATGCTTTGTATCTGTAGGAATTGTCAGTTTGCACAGGTAAAACGTCCTTGTTTAACGCAAACAAGGTAATATTGAAGCTGAGTGTTTATTCGTGTGCCCATTGCAGCAACACGATTTGGGAAAGTGATATATGATTATTGTGGACAATATGTTGGGTTGAGTCTATTTGCTTGGTTTTAAATGAAAAGCCACACATTACTGATTGTATAGAAATGTATGTTTTCTAACTTAAATCATTATTTGTCTATAGTTTAAACGCAGATGACTAAACCTGTGTGAAGAATCCATCCATATTCCCATATCGAACTAGTGATTAGTATCACATGTGTAATGTCATTTTAATTTAGTTAAAATGCAGTATTGGTGTCTAAAGATTACCCTTTAGGTGGTGGTATTTAGCTGTGAGTTTCATTGTTTTATGTGATACCCAGACTCAATGATGGGCCTTGTGTTGGTCAGTATTATATTAATGGTATTGCTCTGTTTCCAGCGGGCAGAGAAACGCCATCTTGCTGAACAGGAATTGTTTCCTGTGAGGTCCAAGTTTGTGAGGACAGATGGCCAGACCATTGTGCTCAGACAGGAAGAGTATCAACCCTCACCAGCATCGCCTCGCACAGGTAAACTCTTAACACTACCTTGATGACATTACTGAGCAGTAAACAATTGCCAATGACTTAGAAAAACTAAGTAGGGTGACTAATTTTCAGGTCTGATTTTTTTTTTTTGTATTTTCAGACTAAAGTTGTCATTACTTTTTAATCCCATAACATACCTAATTATAAAATTGTTGAACTTCGGCTTTGATGCAGCCTCCTTGCAAAGTTCAAGTTCAAAGCATCCTTTTCACCATTGTAACAGCTTGAGGTCTGACAGATTATAACTTTTACTTTAAATCAGTTCTAAATATTATCAGTCTTATTGACCACTCAGTAATCAGTCAGCCTCTAAAGACCCATGTTGTATATAGTATAAAATGAGGGTGTTGAGCCCCTTATCCTCCTCATATCATTTCTCATTGGTCAGGTGGGGAACAAGTTGTCTCCATGGAAACCAGTGACTCCAGCGACAATGACCTTGGACGATTGGACATTGACTTGGATTGGAAGTCCAGACGACACAATTTGACATCCAGGAATGTACGGGCCATCCTCCATGTGAGTCTGGACCAGCGTACTACATACACAACACCCACACATAACATACAACATTTGTCATACATGCAGTATATCCATGCTAACCACATACACATGACATACTACATGGTAAGATACAAAAAATACAATTCACACATCAGGTAACCGCAAACATATAGTATAGTACATACAAGGGAACCACAGGCCTAAAACACGGTACAAACACATTCACCGCATGAATATACTGTATCATAATTCTCACATTATAACATGCTACATGTTAATCAATGCACACAAAATACAACATACATGTTATCTATATGCATATAACACAGTCGTGTTTTCATTACATAGATTCTTTCTTCATGTGTGGTTCAAAGTAATGGACCCAACACTAATCTTGGGTTAGGAAACCTTCCTTGAAATTCATTGGGTCTGTTTGACCATGTCCAGTGACATGATGTGCCTACTGCTCTTATGAAAAGTTAAATGGGGGTTCATCTGAATGGAACCTGTGCAGTTAGTAATCACTCTAATAATATTTCCTTGTACTACATGTTCCACACTGAGCTTTAAGTAACAGCATTTTGTGTTATGTCATCATCAGGAGGTCATTACCCATGAGCATGTGGTAGCCATGATGAAAGCTGCCATCAGAGACACACAGGACTTACCCATGTTTGTAAGTTTTCTAAGTCCTCACATGTTTCCGACATGTTTAAAACACAACGCAATTGAATCTTCTGTCAATAAAGGGTTAATAAACAGGTGGAAAACAAGAATAAATGTTTTACAGTTACTAAGCAATGATTAATGTAAATATTATACAGTAGATAAATAATAATAAAGGCCATACTTAATAATAGCAACATGTTAATCAGTAGTTCATTGCTAAAAAAAGCAGTTGGTAAGCTTTCAATACATGTCAATGTACATATATAAATGTTAATAAACTTTCATGAATCAGTATTTAGTGGTTTTAAAAATGTTTGTTTTCCTCAGGAGCCCAAAATGACTCGATCCAGGCTGAAACAGGCTGTTGAACAGGGACAGGTAATGCCACCTCCTGTAATATCTCTGATACCTCACCTTTAGGTTATCTCCACTCAGTTTAACCTGCTTTACTGTCTGTTTGTCTGTCTGTGTATTTACAGCCTGTGACCTGGAGTCTGTCTGCAATGAACAACACAATAAAGGTAAATAGACTTTCATCAAACCTGGAAATGGACTGTGTGAAGTTGTTTATTTTGCTTAGAATGACATTAAATATGTCTTTTCAGTCGGCTCAGTTCGTGGATATTGATCTGTCGGATGATGAGGACTCGTCAGATGAAGAGTACTGTCCTGATGAGGAAGATGAGGATGACACCGCTGAAGAGGTCAGTGTGTTCATATATTATGGCATTGTATGAATATAGTCCATTAATCTGTGAAACTGAGTTGTGTATCCTCATGTAGATCTTCCTCAGCGATGCAGACAGCCTGACTTCACCTCCCAGAATGTATCCGGACTGTCACCGTGGAGCACCTGCAGACCGGCTCAAAGAAAAGTTACAGGTAAGTTTGTTGTCTTACCTCTTGACAGCTGATTTACCTACACTGATGAATCCAACCACTAACTTCATTCAGATATTTATTTTACTGCCATTTTAGAAACGGAAATTTAGTTTCAGTCAAAACACTATCATTACATAATTGATTTTGCAGTAAATCTGATAAAATCAAACATGTACTGTCTTTATAGTCTCTTTGTTTTAATCATCTGTAGAAGCTCAACTTCCTTTTCTTAATCATAAGTCGTACTGTGACGTATGGTGTGCCATCTGGGAGGTTCAGGCATTTGGCCAGTTGAATGGTATGTTTTTGTCAATCCTCTACCTCTTCACTTTTTAACACTTTCACCTCTGGTCATTTAGGGATCTACAGATCACCTGGTTGGACAGGCGGTAGATTCTTCTTCCTGCACAAATAAGATCCCTCTCTGTGGTCCACCTGAAACCTCCTTCATGGAGAGACTGAAGGCAGTGGAGGAGGAACTGGACGGTAGCCCCGCTTACATCTACCAGGTAAAGTTGTCCTACAGAGAAACACCAACACCTACAGATAAAGTCCCACCTGCCAGTTATGTTGGAGTAGAGTTCAAGGCTGATATGATAAAGACAGTTTGGAGCAGCAAAACACTGATATCCTCCCTGCCTGTCCCATCAGATTTTATAGTCAACTTGCACTGAACTTAACTTAGTGATTGATGCATTTATTTGTCTGTCATCCTCCTTGTTTATGTATGTGTTTATTTGTCTGTGTGTCTCCCTGTCCGTCAGTCTCTAGACAGAAAGCAAGGAGGCGGTGGCGATGAAGGCTCTGGCTGTTTGGCGTTCCGCACACGCTCCAAATGTCCTCTAGTGGATGTCCCCCTGGATCAGCTGGAGGCGGAGCTTCTACCTCCTGACATCACCGCTGACATGTACGACCAGAATTCCGCCTACCTAGAGGAGGACCGACACTGGACTCGGTGGCTGCAGGGGTTGATGGCCCCCGACTATGGAGGTCAGAGGTCAGGGTCTCTGTACTCTGTTTACAATTGTCACAGGTCTATCAACCTGGTTATTTGTTTTGTTTCAGAGGAGGCTGATGATGATGATGACCCTGAGTACAATGTCCAGGAGGATCTGGATGAACCAGACCTGGAGGACTACAGAACAGACCGAGCTGTGCAGATCACCAGTAAGGTTCTCCCTAGGGTTCTGGAGACCTTAGCTACTGTGGTTGCCTTAACGTAATAAAAGAAAATATACAGTTTCAGATAATTTTAGATTATTATTATTATTATTATTATTATTATTATTATTATTATTATTATTATTTTTACTAACATAATTGCAATATGTATGAACAAAAATTTTGAGAAGTGAGAGTAGATGATAAATCACAAAAAGCTTAACAATATGTGCACTTCCAAATAATTACTAGAAAAGTCAAGGAGAGTTTTATTATTCAAACTTTAACTCTTCTGCTTCTTCTACTTGTCTTTCAGAGAAGGAGGTGAATGAGCTTCTGGAGGAGCTCTTTGAGACGGTTAGTTCCCTTCTGGTTCTGATGTTTACAGTGAGCACATAAATGGTTTATGTTAAGAAGCGCCTGTTAAATAACTCTTTATAATTTTTTAGTGTTTAGATTTTACTTTTTTGTTGTTTGCTTTACAAGTGTCTGTCCTGTTGAGTCTTTTATATTTTTTAATTTGGTTTCTTGTTTTATATTTTTGTAGTTTTCATCTTGTTTTGTATTTTACATTGTTTTCCTCTCATCACATCTTTTATGAATACTTTACTTAATTCATTTATTAATTTCAAAATTTTGGGAAGTCAAAAATTGAGCTTCCAATGTTTTATTTAAGCTACAATCAACCATTGTTGGTGGTTCTGTTGCTAAAGAAATTATGATTTGACCTTTTTTGTGATACAATAAATGAAAACATTTATTGTAATAACATTATTTTCTGTCAGACCTAAAAGATACTTTGTGTAATAAGCCTCTTTTGCTACTTTTGCAGCTTCGGGAGGAGCAGGTTTCAGTTGGGGAAAAGGAAGAGGAGGAGGAGGAAGAGGAGGATGAGGAACAGGGGGAAGCAGCCCTGGTGCAGACTGGACCTCAGTTCAACATCCCTCAGGCTCTCCGGTAATGTGACCCATCCTATTCCATTCTGATGTGTGGTGTGGTGTGGTCTTGGCCCTCCTGTTGGGACAGGGCAGCAGAGCTGTGCTGTATCTGTTTGGGTCAGGAGGGAGAGAAAAACGGTCTCTGTTGCTGCTTCTTCACTCACAGATGTGAAGAAGAGTCAAGCTGAGAGGCAACATTTCATCTCTTCATTCTCAGATCTCATCTGTTTGAAGCAGGCATCATGTGGTTTTTCTGTGGGGTTCATTTTATTTTGTATAGGTTTGAGGCACCATTAGCTGACATGATAACAGAGCGACGGATGACGGTCCGGAAGCAGTATGAGGCCCAGCAGCAGAGGAGGGCCCTGCAGGACACGACCAATTACAACTTGGACCACATACATCAGAAGGATGCGCCCACCACACAGATAAACGCCGACACACCTGTATTAGTGCTGCCAGGACAGGTGTACCCCACCCTGCACTTGAACCACAACCAGAAACAACACCTTCAGCAGCAGATCCAGCAGGTACGGACAGTTGTATGGTCAAACAGGTCCAGACAAGAGTCATCAGTGTCCACCAAATCCGGGCTGAGTTCTAAAATTGCTACAGACAATCAAGTCTCAGTCTGATCAGTTTTTATCAGTCACACTGCTCTGCAGACCAAATGAATCTGGAACGGATGTATGCTGGTCCCAAGTCTCTGTGTCAGTAATCAGCTCCTCTTTTTCACATTCATCACAGCATATTCAGCTGCTCACACAAGTTCACCTCTTGAGCCGCAACATCAGTGCCCTGGACCATGAAGCCATCATCAGCAAGCGATACCTGGTCAGTGAACGGCACACGTAAAACAAACTCTGTATGATCAGTTCGTAAGCCACACAATCTCTTAAATGGCTAATGTAGAATTACGAAAAGAGAAGTATTCTTTAAATGTCTTATTAATTCATTCATTCTACAGGAGGAGCTGCATCAATTTGCGTGTCGTCAGGAGGAGGTTTTCGTTGTTAGTAGTTTCAGAGGGTCTAACCTTCAGGGGTCTCTGGAGCTGCTGCGAGAGGTGGAGCAGAGAGAAAGACCACCTGGTCCTGGTCCAGCCCCTGCCTCCAGACGCTTGTTGCCTACGATGACGTCAACCACCAACAGTATGAAGGACAATTGAAACTACTGTGATGTTCTGTTTCCAATATCACATTTCTCTGAGAAGTTCATGTTCCTCTGCTTATTTAGGCTGTGCCTTCCCTCTCTTGCCCTCTGACACCGCCTGGTTGTTTGCCACTCGATCTGTATTTCTCTACCCTGAACTACTTCCTGTCTGCAGTCTTGACCCCGCCCTCCATATGCGACACAACCGAAGCATATTCACCAAAGGAGAGGATGGGTACGTATGTATACATGTAAACAAACTGAGTGTTTAGCTTTCCAACCATACAGATCTGTCACCATATAAGACCTCCAATCATGCTCTTGTGCAGGTTGATTGTTCTGGGAATGAAGCACTTTGAGGGAGCGGTTCAGCCTAATCAGCTAATCAGCACCTACCTGTTGTGTAAGAAACACTGGAACTTGATGAAACGCGTGAAAGAATTGAATGGTTCCAAAGCACCAGCCAACAATGTCGTTAAGGTAACGTCACTAAAGATGTCACTAAACAAAGGCCAAAAGAATAATACTGTTCAACCTCTGACCACAAAAAGACGAGTAGTTTCAGGGGGTTGAAATGTTCAGATTCAATTTGAATGTTAGGATTAATCAAACCATTAGCATTAGCACATACTATATGTCTCTACAAACACCTTGTGTAGAACAACTGGTTAAACTGTAAATCAGAAGTTGGTTCCGCAACAAGTAAATCATTTCTTTCAGTCGCTGTTAAAAGCCAAGTTGATGGTTGTTACAACAGCAGATTTGCTGTCACTCATGAGGACTGAATGCTGCATGACCCAAATAGAAGAAGCATCAATCAAACCAAACTAAGATGATTCTTGTCTTGTTTTCAGTACTTTTTGACACAAGGTGTCGTCCCTTCACTGCCATTGGCCTGCAGCAGAGTCCTGGCAAGTGACCAGCGCCCCCCAGTGGACAAGGACAGCAGCTCCATGCCCAACTGGCTGAAGGTGAGGATAGTATCTGTTGTCAAGCCGAGAAGCTCAATTTGAAATAAACATTTGTGTTTATTTTGAACACAATTCTACATTAAATTTAAAAAAAAATAGTGCAATGTCTGAGCAGATCTATTTGGATGCATCTTGTATCATATTACAGTTTCATTTATCATTCGAGTATTGATTTTTTAATTTTTTTTTTAATTTCAATGGGTATTTTGAATAAACATGGTGTATCAAATGCAAATGTATATTGTCTCAGTTTTATTTTTGAGCAAAATGTGATCCAACGTGCCAACCAGGATTTGCTGTGGGCTTTCAGGTGTTATTTCACAGCTGAATGTGCAGTAATCAGCACACAGATTAATCTTAAACTACTATCCTATACTGTCCTTAAATTGTGAACAGGACTGAGCCTTTTTAATCATCTTTTAAGGTCTGTCCACAGTGAGAATTTTAGCTAATTATAATATTGTTGCGTAAACTGCAGCGCCAATTATCTGAGCCCTGTTTGACCTTTAACCTGATGAAGGCCACAGTCCAAAATGTGTGGTGTAATAAAATTGTTATATAGTATAAGTGCTATTATTTTTTCTACTTTATGCATCTTGGAAGTAGTTGAGGCTGTGCCAGAACCTCCTACTTCCCTTATAGATTAATCCTTACCACCTGATGTAGATACAATCTGTGCATGTGCCAACTTGAAATCCATGTATGCTTTTGACTGAATTTATGACAATCCTGCATCATAGAAAAGACAGAAAGGGGGTTGTTAATCCAATTGATCTAAAATAAAGATGTCACATTTCAACACAAAATCAGGCTGTTCATCACAAAAGCGCCATAAAAAATCATCCATAAGATTCAGCATACTTCAAAAAATCTGAAAACTGATTCTTGATAATAATCAGAATAATAACTTCTATCAGTAACATGCAGTGGCTATATGGTATGTTGAATGTTGAATGTGTTGGGCTGTAAATTCAGATGTTTTCCGATTAGCTGTCAGTGTCTCTGAGTGTTCATCAAATCATTTTGGAGGTTTTGCTTACCACTACTGAGGTCATTATAGTTAAACCACTACGATTTGTACATTTGCCAGTTTTGTTATGGTCTGCAGAAAGATATTTACAGCACCTCATATTGAATATTGTAAATGTATTTGTGTTTCTGACTATATCCATCAGAGGGAGCAGCGGTTACTGTTGGTAACTGGTTTTGTGATTTACTCCCACAGAACAGTCAGGAGATCATCCAGAAGACTCGTCTGATCTCAACCTGTCCTCATCATTACCCTGCCTCCCGGCCGCCCGGCTGCATCCTCAGGCTCCACCCCTACTGGATTCCTAAGTCACGCCCACCCCCCCAAAGACGCCTTTTCACCCTGGCCCACAATGCCTCACTGCTGCCACTTGCCAAAGCCCCGGAAGCCAAACAGGAGGACACATCTTTTGTTCCACCTTTAAAATGTGAGTCTGTCCAATCAGTTGCAGTGAAACCTGGACCCACCCACCCTGTGAGTGCTGACATAAAAGACCTTTGCCCTCCCATTGGTCAGCTAGCACAGCAAAGCAATACAGACACACTCCCTCTTCTTCTCCCCATCTCCTCACTGTCCAATCCCAGCCCTACAGCCACTGCCATACCCTCCTCATCCACCAGCATGGAGCCAGGCTATGTCCTCTTACAGATGTTGTGGACACCCACGGACACTTTCCAAAAACAACTGGGACCATTCAGAGAGGAGGTCCACTCCCTGTCCATATGTCCAAGAGTGAAGGAGGAACAGAAAAATGATAAAGATATGGAGCAGTGGATGATTGAAGACACCATCATGAATGAAGGAGAAAACACTGCAAATGAAGAAGAGGTGGAGGAGCAGGGAGGAGACACTGGAGGAGGCGGAAGTGAGGAGGATCCAGGTGGAGGAGAAGGAGAGGAGGAGAATCAGAGGGAGGATGGGGAAGAAGCAGGCAATCGAGACAAGGATGAGGGTGGAGATCAGGAAGAGAATGGGGGTGAGGACGGGGGTGGAGATCGGGATGAGGACGGGGGTGGAGATCAGGACGACCAGGAGGAAGATGGGGAGAAAGATAAGGATGAAGATCAGGAACGTCAAGGTGAAGAAGAGGAGGAGGAGGACTTTGATGATCTCACACAGGATGAAGATGAAGAGGAAGTTATGTCTTCAGCTTCAGAGGAGTCAGTCCTGTCTGTTCCAGAGCTACAGGTAAATGATTCACTTCTAGGACTCTGTGTGCGTGTGTGTAGGGGGGTGCATTAGGAGGAACTGCCTGATTTGAACCTGCGGTCTGTTACTGGACTCTGTGGTAAACATGTTTGGTTAATAGTGAACACTGCTCAAGTAGAAAGGTAACACAAGGCGATTCAATGTGCGTTACAGAGGCATAGAAACACGTAAAATTACATACAACAATGGCAGAATAAAACATTAAACAAAATGAAAGTGCAGAAAAGTTGCTCCACTCTGACAGAAACCACCACCCTTCAGGTAGCATGCCGTGTTGTGAGTGCAACTGGCTACTTGCGCCCCTGGTGACTCAGAGAATCTTAAAAGCTCAACTGGCTTTTAACAGCTTCTCTGCAAACAGCGGCTTAAACCCTGGTGTCCTGGGTCTGAAAAACCTTGAAGCCCAATCTGGTTGTTCATAGGGTGCAAAGCGCTTTGCCCTGCTGGTCCAAATATGCTCTGTGAACATATCTAGTGCATTGGAACATGTCCCTGGTTATGTCCTGCATACCCTGAGTATGGGCTTCAGGACCCATCAATACCAGTCATTTGGTCATTGGATATCCACAGCCGGAGCTGCACACTCCTTTCGGGCTGCCCTTCATCACCAGTTCTGATGATTTTTGGACATAATTTACTGGTGTCCCAAAGTGATGAAGGGTGTCTGTTTCAATTCAAGTTCACTTTGCATCTTTTTGTGGATGATAACACCGTTAGTTTCACTGAGTTGTGATCTCCAGTGGTTTGAGAATCAGCACCTTCATGTCTGAGGCCATGGTCCATCAGTCAGTAAATGATGAAGTGTTGTTCTTGGTTGAGGTAGATGTAATTCCTCAAGTAGAGAGGTTTTTCTATCTCAGGGTCTTGTTTACGAGTGAGGCAGGGATGGAGGACTTTAAAATTATTTTTCTTTTGTTTGAACATTAACAAAATTATTTTTCACTGCTGCTTTTAGTTTCAGTTTGCATTGACTATAATGAACCTGGTTCTGTAGGAGACGATGAAGCAGCTGACGTGGCTGGCAGCAGAGAGGAGACTTTGTGCAGACGGAGATTCAGAGGAAGATCATTCTCCAACATCAGCTGGTTCTCAGGAAGAAGAAGAAGAAGAGGAAGAGGAGGGTCCTACCAAAGGGGAGGAGTCAAGAGAAGGGAGGGGCAACAAGGTGGGAGGGGATGAGGAGACGCCATCTGGAGAGGGAACACCCAGGGGAGGAGGGAGAGGCCCGGGACGAGGGCGAGGTCAGCTGTGCACATTTATACTATAAACATAGTTAGTGTGGTTAGACATCTGTTATTTATTTACTCAGTACATTAAAAACTGCGGCTAAAATCTCCTCCTCCTCCTCTGTCTCCTCAGGTAGGACTCGGCCTCCTCGTGGTCTGAGGAGGAGTCGTCAGGAGCGTCACAGTAAGGATACGTCCAAACTGCTGCTGCTGTACGACGAAAACATACTGGACAACGATCCTCACAGAGAAAGCAAAGATGTAGCCTTTGCTCAGAGTTATCTTAACAGGGTGAGTCTGTTACGGCACAATTGTTTGTTACTTTTCAAGTAAAGTTCATTTTTATGGTTTTCATTTGATTTTTCCTGACTGATTGTCGTCATAGTCTTACAGGTATTTTAGAGTTCATCATCACTGAAATACAAGGTGCTTGCACACTGAGATCAAATTAGCAGGGTGGTGGGTTTTTCTTCCCCCCAACACACTAATTCCAAATGTGTTTCCACTGACGACACGTTG
>JAQQZY010000009.1:20067580-20081504 GCA_030068375.1 Ostorhinchus rueppellii | reverse complement strand
CACACACACACACACACACACACACACACACACACACACACACACACACACACACACACACACACACACACAACCAGACGAGTGATGTTCCTGTCATTGCATATGACAAGTTTCTCCTAAAGATACAGTGATGATAGTTCCCCTGTCCTTTACCTTAAGCCCTATCCACCCAGACTTTCTTTCCTCTTCTTTTTCTTCCATCTCCTTCGCTGCACCCTCTGGAGACCCACGGTTAGAAGAATCATTCCTGCTTACCTCACCTTATGGAAATTATTCTTAAAAGGTTTCTGTCAGGCCCTCCTCAACCCCAATAAATACTGAACTTTAATTAAAAGAAACATCAGTGTTATAACCATTCATTTTACTTTTCTTTGAAAGATTTGTTGTGCAAATTAAAAACAATACAAGTAAATTCAACAAAAATGCTCCCTAAGACTATTTTTCTGGAGAAAAATGTGGTTATGTTTATGACAAGTTTTTTTTTCCATGACAGAGATGAATATTTGAACAGTATCAGTGGCTGCAATGAGCCCATTTTCATGTTGCACATATCCTCCAAACAATAAACTGCAAACCGTACAAGCTGTACAATAACAGAAATGTTGCACATTTTTCTTCTCGCCCCAGTAAAATATTTGTCTGTTCTCCAAACCCACACTCCTTTTCTAGTCAAGTGAGAAATAACCATGGCAGTGGATTTGTTGGTTGTATACCCCTAAAATGAGCTCTGACTAACAAACAAACAAACCATAGTTTCTGTCTGCTGCATATCCTGGTCTATGAGGATGTCTGTGATTCTCTTTTACAGATTCTGCCTCTGACTGTGGTATTCTTTGCTCCAGTTGGCTGAAAGTTATGGGGATAATTGGTGTTCACATTGGGATCGTTTTCACAATATAATATTTTTTCACATTAACTCTTAAGTTTCTCCCTCAGCAGATGCTAACCTGCTGCTGCCTCTGATTGGTCATCCTCAAACACAATGTGACACCTGTTCAGAGATGGGAGGGGCTCCGAGGACACCACACTGATTGGCTTGTTGTTAGAGGGCAGGCTGATGTTGTTCCAGTATGAGCCAATGGAAGAAGAGTTTGCTGATGACACATCTATTAAAAGGTCAGAGGTCATAGTGTTACGAAAAAAAGTTTTATTATATTGCTCAAAAACAGAAAATTTATAGAAAATGATAGTATTGATAGTGTTATTGATAACAGGATTTATATCATCCATAGCAACTCAAAACACAGCTTCATACTGAGTATGTCTATTGCTTGAAATTATAAATAAAACTAGTGTGTTATTAACAACTACGTTAGTATCATCTTGTCTCTTTGTGAAATACTTATTAATGCTTTATTGTCTGAACCATAGACAGTACAAGTGGTTGTAGGAACTGTCCCATGGGTTTCTTCTGTCATTTTGTAAACAGTAGTTTGTAATTTAGCTGTTCCCATATTGGCCTTTAATAGCCGGTAGTGACCATATATGGGTAAAAGGGGCGGAGCTACGCAGGGGGTCATGCGTGAGCTAATGCTCAATGCTAGCTTGTTGAAACAGTAGAAGAGTAACAGCCTTTTTAATACTTATTACTTGTTAAATATAATTCTTGTTGAGCTGTTTGTTGTTGAGATCAGAGTGATGCCTGGGAAGAATTATTGATTTAGTATTTGTTTTTGGAACAGCGACCAACAGCCATTAGCAGGACATTTAGCAGAACAGCTAAACATAATAAATCACTGGCTTCGTCTGAACAGGTTATAAATCACACTAAAACATATATTTACGTGTTTAGATGAGACTTAGTACATGTTATGACACGTTAATAACAGGTTGAAGTCATTGCTTCATAAACAGTTATGTGAGTGTTAAACTTTGGTTAATACTTTTTATGTGAACATTTAACAACATGTTCATTAAAACAGATGAATGGGACATTCTGATACAAATTATATATATATAAATATAATTATCTTTGACTATTAAAATTTTAACCATGAACAATGTGATGAATGAACATGAGCTAAATAACCGCTAAATAAGCATTACATCAAAAAAAAGTGGTCTAATGTGAACCTTTAAATAGATCATATTCTCATTTTATAGTTGTTTAGCATTCAGTTACAATTTATTGAACAATAAAACATTATCAAGCGTTTGATAAAGAGACAATGTTAATAAAAATGAATAAGCGATTGATTAATGTTTAACATCTGTGTTAATTTAACCTTAACCCTAAAAAAAATAAAAATAAAAAAATAGAACCAGACTGTTGAAAGTAAAACAACAGTCTCCAATGTCCCATAGAACTTACTGTATTCTATAAATTGTAAAATCTATCTGAGCTTTCTTTGTACCGTATGTTTTCCTGCGAAGCTTCCTGAATGGACAGTTCTCTCTGATCCGCAGCAGACAGGATTTCCTCCTCACAGCAGCGGGTCCTGGTCCGGGTCCTGGTACAGGTACAGGTCTGGACTCCATAGAGAAAGAACTACCGGTTCTATGTTTAAAAGTATTGAAATGTTGATTTGATTCAAGTCCCAAACTCGTTTAGTGACAGACTGGTGTGTGTGCGTGGGTTGGAGCCGAGCAGACACACCTGTAGGCAGGAAGTCACCTGAACCTCCAAAATAAGACTCACTGAACTGGTTTAAAATGAGAAAAGAGGAAACGGAAAAACACACAGAAACCAAAACAATAAATAATGTTTTTTTTTATTTTTTTTTTAAAATTGAGGATGTAGTAAAATAAAAATAAAATAAAGACATCCATTTTCATTAATCTCAGAATAAGTACAAATAAATTCTGATGTAAAAACTTTACAAACCAGTATGTTGCTGTTCAATATAAATATAAATGTACTTTACATCCAGCAATGATGATTATGGTTATTATTAGGATCAGGTTATTAAATCAGGAATCACAAGATGATTACACTGACGAAAACAACAGGTGATTCAATAATATTAAAAAAAGTCAAATTTCATCATTAATGCAGCAAACAATGATCACTTTTCAAACAGTTTCTGAGTCCTGTTGTCAGGGTGCTATTTCAGCACCTGTTCACCCAAAAATAATTATTGAAAACTGCTGAATAATCACCTGTTATGAGAAAAAAATAACTTCTCTTCAAATGAATAATGTGAATATCTTAGTGAAAACAGTCTGTGCACGTACCACTTCCTGCTGCTCATTTATAGACCTGTTTAACCCTCAAATACCTAAACACCTACCAACACCCAAAGCAATGTCTAATTCCTTTTGAGACACGAATTCCATCAATACATTTGAATAATTTAGGTAAAATGCAGTTTATCATCTTTCCACAGTCATCAGATATGAAAGCTCCGTAGTGAACAGAAATTCAGTCATCTTGTGCTTGTGCATCATTGATTCACCAATAAACCCATGTAGTTTGACAAGTGACAGCAGTTGGAGATGGTAATTTTTATGTTCAGTTATTATATGTTTCATGTTCACTTTTTCTTCAGTTTTCTCTACTCTGATATCATACCATACCATCATATCATATAATAACCTTTTAATTTACTCTGAGCTTTTATGAACATTGACATGATCAGTAAATGAAATAGGAAAATGAGAGAAAAATGATTTGTAGGCGGCCACAAAAAGGTTTCTAGGTCTAGAAGGATTAACATAGAATCACCTAAATGTTCAAGATTTAGTTTAGTTTCTGAAATCCTGTCTGCTGCATGAGATGCTGTAGGTCTATATAACCTTTATAAACTTTCTAATGTTCTATTGGTTTTGTCACTAAACTCTAGACTCTTTACAACTACTTCCAGACAAATGAACATAATGCTCTGAGGGTTAATGACCTGTTGCCATGGTGACTCATCACCTCTCTATTGATTATGTCTCCTCAGATGCTGAACCTCAGAGTCTCATCCTGTGTAAAACAGATCCCTGGATGAGGTAAAGTATGTGATTAAAGGTCGATATTACATTGATTTTACAGATTCTCATACGTAAAATAATGAGAGGATAAATGTGTTTTTATTTTGAAGGTCATGTGCTGAACTTCCTATGTATTGTGGAACAGGTTCAACTGGTTATGTGACCAACGAATCAGACAGTACACACAGTGATTAGCTGATCTGAGTTCAGATCTCTGGTGAAATCGAGCTGATGGAACAAAAATAACGTGTGAATGTCTGTCTTAGAAAATGCAACATTCGCACATTTTCTATTTCTCTGAGTTTATAGTGATGCAGATTTAATCAGCAGATCAGTGGGAAATACAGTCACTTAGCTTCAAACACAAAACACAGGATGCATTTTAAAGATAATTAATGATAGATTTAACTACAATAAACGTGACTTGTATATAGAATTATGTGCAAAGGTCCAAGTCCAAGGTGACTTTTAGTTTTGTTATTTTTGTAAGGTTGAAATGATCATACATATTTATTTCTCACTATTTTCTTCAGATACAACAAGAAAATACATGGAATATGCACACTGCCTTAAAAGACACACAAAAAAACTGAATTAAATGGGATGTAATGGATAAAGTCACAAATTAGTGTGACCTCTGACCACGTGCAAGAAGTAGCACAGTTACAAATATCTGACAGGTGTTGAACAAAACATCAGAAAATTAATGCAATAAATCTCATTGTCTGAACTAAAGTCATGTTATGCACTTAATATGACCATTTTGATTCCTAGAAGCTGTTTTTTTCCCCCTGAAAGCTTTATTTTTTTCTGCTGTACATTTTTCCAATATATCCAGACTGCATCTTCATACAGAAACTGAGAAATACATTTGTGAAGTCATTCACTAAATCACCAAACCTAATTTTCACCTAAGACTTCTGCACATATTACCAGGTCTAAAGGAGCCAGTCTGCAAACCACACGCACTCAACTTTGAGCTCTACTCTTGTGTATCAAGTGTCAGGATAAAAGATCACAGCTCTACTTCTGCTTTACAAATATCAACACATTCTGTCATGTTTCAGAGAACTTTAATTTGTAAGGCACGTGAAGTATAGATGCACATTTTACATTATCTTTTGTATGAATTACTGAAACAAATGAACTGTGATAAATGTTTACAAAAAGAAACACAGAAAGTACAACAAAAAGAAATGTCTACAAAAAGAAAAACAGGAAGTACATAAAAAATAAACCCTCTTTAACAATTAAATGCTCAGTTTGATCCAAAATGTGAAAAAAAAAATAAAAAAATTACACATTTTTACATGGTACTTTTTATAGAGTATCTAAAAATTATTTACAAACTTTATAAAAAAATAAACAAAACAAAACAAAACAGATCAGATTTTTAAAAGTTGATCAGAAGTATTGATTCGGTCATCCCCAGAACCTCTGTCTGCCGGGGGCTGGGGTCAGTGTCTGCTCAGGTGGAGACTGGAGGCTGAAGATGGAGCTGGACGACTCCACAGTGAAGATGAAGTACACGTTAGCCACCATCATGACGAGGCTTGGCAGAAAGGACAGACCAAACCCGAAACCACGAATACTGCTGCCAAAGGCCGCTGCCACCCAGTACACCAGCCTGCAATGAAAAGAAAAACCACAAACAATGCACATTTAGAAGAGAAAAGCTTTCAGAATCGTCATGCGAGTTGTTGACTGAACCACTAAGGAGCCACATTTTAAGAGGTTTTTTGTAATGCATTTGTTACTTCTACTTTTCTATCTAGGCTTATGTCAATGTAATACTTAACAAGAAGCGTATTCATCGTGTTTTGTTTGTTTGTTTGTTTTAAATTGGCCACATTGCCAACGTCAGCTCTCATGTCTGAGTAAACTTTATTCACCGTCCGAAGGCGAAGACAATGGTCAGCAGTGGAATCAGCTTCAGCTGCTCCTGGCTCAGGTACATTGCCATAACAACCAGCTGCAGGAAGTAGATGAGGAACAGGGAGACGGACTCTGAGACGTAGCGGCGGTGTACAGCAACTTCGTGAAGCTCCGCCTCCTTTCCCTCATCATCAAACAGTGGCCGAACAAAACCAGAGCGAAGCCGAGTGATGCCCAGAACCACCCAACCTGAGACACAGACAAGGCATTACAACCTTAACAACTGATAAAAACCACGTTGTCCTTGGTTCTTCCTCTGTGGTACTGACCCAGTAGGATGGGTGCTGCAGCGAAGACGGAACAGCGCAGTGTGTAAACCAGCCTGAGGGGGGCACCATCCAGCAGAGGAGCGTCAAAAGGTAGGAAGACGAAGCCGCCCCAAACCAGGAAGGGGAAGAAGAGTGCTGACATCAACAGTGACACGCCCAGTTTCAAGACATCCCTACCAGGACAGCACCGCCCACCTGACAGAGATAGATACGTTAGAGTCCCGCCCACTTCACTTATCAGGTCTACAGGCTTTGTAGACGAGCATCTAGTGGCTGTCAGTGGTATTGCACTTGCAAACATGCAACAGCACTGGCTTCAGTTTAAAATTGTAGTTTCCCCTTTTACAGTAAATTAATGGAAAGTGAAAACAAAACGAGCAAAAAGACAAATGCCTCCTGAACATAATTGGAAGCATCATTACGTCATTTCAGCTACTACTGGACTTTCAGAACTTAATTTACTGACGTTTCAGGTGTAAATATGTATAATTTACTAATAATCGGATCAGACTTTTCATAAGTTCTTGTTAGATATTGACTGTTAATGCAGAGGAAATCATAAGTAAAGCTACACCAACTGATTACTGTTTAATAAATCTATAATGAATAGGTTTCGAGTCATTTTTGCTATGTCTTTCACCATAAATGTGATCATTTTTCTCTGTGTGAAACATGTGAAACTTCACTGATCAGCTTTTCGAGGCAAAACCACGAATGGATTAAGAAAATAATGATGAATTTTATTATTGCAAGACTTAAAAAAATATTTAGGGAATTCGAGAAGAGCATGTTAGTAGACTACAATTTTCCTTATTTGAAAAATATCTGAAATTCTGTAGATTTCACTGTAATGTAAACTACAAACTTCTATTTTTCTGTTCATTCAAGCAAATTATGCAACTTTTCCCTCTCCATTATTGCTATTGTCTTTGAAAACCATGCTTAGACATCCTCTAATTCTTCCTGATATTTCCATATAAGTACATGAACACATCAGCTTTTGCTTTCTCTTAAATGAACTGTGAGGAGGAACCAGGTGAGTTTACCTCTGGCAGGGGGCGTGTCCTCAGGCCAGTCATGCATGTAGCCATGTTGGTTGTAGTCATGTTGGACTTCTTGATGACCCAGGAAGGGACTCTTCTCTGACTCCATTTCCCAGAATGCTTCACTGTCTCTGGGTGAGGCAGGTGAGTGGAGGACAGTCACGGCAGGGCTGAAGACCTGAGCTGCTTTCTCCGGCAGCTCGTTTGCTCCAGGCTCTGACTCCTCCTCCTTCAGCTGGTAGGCTTTCCTATGTTCTGCTTCCCCTCCTCCCCCTGCCCTGCCCCCTCTTCCCCCTTCCCCATCTGACATCAGTTCACTTTCTGTGAAACTCGCCGCTTCACGTAGAGAAACGTCCGACTTCATACTCATCCTATCACCTTTACCTTTACCTGTCTGTCCACCTGCCTGTCTGTCTTCTGTCATGGTGATCTTCACTTTCTCCATGTCCTCAGTGGGACTCATATTTGTGATGCCACTGTCACCCATCTTGACAGTGCATAAACTGAAAATAAACAACAAGAAACAAACAAGAAAGTCAGTTCAGTGATAAAAAAAAAAAAAAAAAAAATGATACAAAGATGCATCAAGGCAAAGATGATGTGAAGGGTAACAACTAAAGACATCTTTAACAAATGTGTTTCCATACATGCACAGAATGGACCAATGGACAAATATACCTTCTTATAAATGGATGTGTCAAAAAAAAAAAAAAAAGGGTTATTAAAATTGAAAAATAAACAGATTCATTGGCTTTCTCCCCACTGTGCTGTGTGCATTTGTGGAATTTTGCGCACATATTCCTTTTTATCCCTCATCCTACAGAGCTGATGGATGTAATGATCAACAGGACCATCGGCATTATGTTTCCAAAGCAGAACATCTGATATTTTTATACAAACCGTGGCATAGCTTATATGTTGAAGTGATGGCTTTGGTCAAATATGACACTCGGTCATGTGTATTTGCCTCAAACTATTGAAATGAGTGTTGAATGTAGTGTTTAAAGTGATGTGAACCAGGTATTGGACCCACTGTTGAAATGGATGTTGAACCAGGGGTTACTTTGGCCACTCCAGCCACTACTGGACCAATGTTGAACTGGTTGTAGGACCTGGCATTAAACCCGATGTTGAATCTGTGTTGAACACCTTAAAACTAAACTCAATAAAACACCTGTTATTTATAGTATTTATGAGCTGTCTTGATGTGATGTGTTGATGAAACTGATTTCGTATCTACAATCAAATGCGAGTGTATTTTGGTTTTTAAACACATACCGACTAATTAATAAGATACTTTCTAAATTATTTTTGTTTTCATTTTTATTCTTTTGGCCTCATTTTGTTTCATACAGTGTCTATTGGCAGTTTTCAGTTCTTTACACCAACACAGAGCCCCCAAAAACACTGTGTAATGTAATATGTAACATGACCCACCAATAGAACAAAGACACAGAGAGTGAATAGATGTGATTCAGGCCATTCACATGGGCTTCAGGTTCTGTGGAACAAGTTGACTTTTTTTTTCCTTTGTGTTTTATTTTCATTTTTCACACTCTGGTTTTGTCCAGTTACAGATCATGGTATGGTTTATTAACTACATGTCAGGATTTCTACATGTATTTACACCTCCTGTAAATACACAATAATATACACCTGCTGTAAATACCTGCAGGTTTTAACTTCTTTCACGAGAACCCAGTGGGGAAGAAAAAGAACTTCTGCTGAAGTTCGAAAAATATTATGTCAGATTTAAAAAAAAAAAAACTGTGGTTCATCTCACTTCATCGTATTTACTTCTTTGACCAACTTACTTAATGTGGTATAATATCAGACAAAAACTGTAAAAATGTAGCTTTTAGACATGTTATAATAATATTAAAAGTCATCATTTCTGATTCTAACAGAACTGAGACAAAACCACAGTTTGACTGGATGTACTGTCATTTTATTCAATCTTATTGATAGGTTTTCCCCTATTTTTCATTATTTTTAAGATGGAAACTCTTCGTTTTAATTTTACTCTGTTTGCCAGATAGTAGAACTACTTTACATAACATACCAGTATAAATAAAATGTAACAATTTAGACCAGCTGCCATTTTAAGAACCTAAATGCTGTAAATTAAAGTTGGGTAATGAAAGATTATGATACAAACTGCATGCCCAAACAGATTATTTTTGTAACGGACTTTAACTTATATTCATGAGTTATTATTGTATTTAGTTACAATCATTTTTCTATTATGCGTTTCATATATCTGCAGTTCATTCAGTCGTAGCTCATACCACTAGAGTCACTCATCCCTGTCCTCTATAATAACACTTTCTTCCATTTCTTGGTGCATATTAACTTCTCAGAGAACCAGAGTTATAGCCAGTGACATTGCACATGCCACTGTTTACCAGATCATCAGGCCTTTCTTGACTTGTGGAAATTAAATGTATTTAGATGTTCAAACATAATGTAGAAAATGCTATAGTTTACTTTGCGATATAGGTGACTCGTGCGAGGTAAAGTTAGTAGGAAATGTTTTCATCTTCCTGACTGCAAATCCTGAACTGTAATAGCATGATGTCGGCTAATATTGATAAATGAAAGGCCCACTATCACAGGTTATAATTAGTAAAACACTGAAATCCCTTTGACTCGATCAGCTCAAGAGATGGAAGGAAATGTCTTCATTTTCAGTCAAATGACAGATCAGAAAACCCTTCTTCATTCATATTCATACACAGGTATGTATGATATGGGTTTTTGTTTAATGATATGTGCAGATTTAAAGTTGCAGCGCTTGATCATTTTCACTGTGACCATACACAAATTCTATTACTTTGCAGTATATTGTAATTCAAGTGATCTGAGAGGAAATGACATTCAACCCATAAGGATCCACTGGGACATATGTGTCACTTCCAAAATAAAGGTTTCTCTATATTTAACCGTCCTTAAGTGCTTTATCACCATTTATTGTAATGTTGTCTTCTGTATATTGGGGTTTTCTGTCGGTGAAATTAAGATATTTTTCAGTATTTAATTTACTAATCCTGTAGATAGTCATAAAAGCTCAGAGAAAGGAAGAATAACGTTTGGGTCTTTAAGGGTTAAAAATACCACAAACTGATCGCTTTGACTTGAGTAACGCCCCTGACATTTATTAAAATGTGTTTACAGACTGAATGAAACGCTGTAAACCATTACAACTGAACTGATATTATCGTATGAGTTTGCAGCTGAGCGTAAACATAAACGCCACTCTTTTTTTTACGTACCGAAAGCTACGGCGTGACGTCATCCAAGCAATAAAATGGCGGCGTTAGATTTTACGCACATATTAATTAAACGTCCAACAGGTTAAACAGATCTTACATGTGACCCAAGGTGTGAGTTTAAGACCAGTTCAGATCAGAACCGAATCGCAGGAAGGCCCTGATCTATAACCAGAACCAAAGGGCCCGGGTTAGCTTACACTGATCCACAGTTTGATCCAGAATCAGATCCAGATCAGATCTGAACCCGACCTGAGTTTAGTCTAGATTAAAGACTCACCTGTTAATCCGACACCAATGATCAGTGTTGTTACAGTTATTGTTATTGATGTTGTTGTTGTTGTTGTTGTTGTTCTTCTCGGATCTTCTTCTTCTTCGTGTGTTGTTGTCAGACCGTGAACAGGAAGTACGGCTCGGGTCCAGGTCCAGGTTCAGGTGTGGTCAGGTAAATTAAAGGGACAGGACAGGGTTTACCGACTGAAGATACATAAATGTACTTTTAAACATTTTATTGATAAAGGTTTAGAAAAGAATTCACTCATTGTCACTTCATGGAATCCGTTGAAAAACTAAATACGTTAAAAAAAACTGTGATACTATAAATTGTAGTATTTAGAGAAAGATTAGACTAAAAAAAAGATTGTCTTATCTTTATTGTAGACTACAATAAAGATAAAGATAAGACAATCTTTTTTAGTCTAATCTTATTCTTAATTTTAACCTTTCTTTTTTGCAGTGTCGGGAAATTTAGTGTTATTAGAAGAGAGAAGAGGAAGATTATTAACAGTGAATAACATTAAGAAAGAGTCATGAACTAATACAGCAATTCATTAAAAATGTAATCAAGATCATGCATGGTAAGGTTAAAATAAATGTCATAACACTTTTTTTTTTTTTTTTTTTTTTTACCAAGATCTTGTTTTGTTGATGGGAGTCAGACTGCTGTGTCCTTCTCCTGCACATTCCAAAGATTCTCACTGGGGTTCAGGTCTGGATGTTGCTGTGGCCAAACCATGTAAGGAAATGATGTCTCATGCTTCCTGAACCATTCTTTCACTAGCCGGACTAACCTGATGAACCCTGGTATTGTCATCTTAGAATGCGTTTGTCTCAATAGTGAAAAAGCCAGTGATGTTCAGTCCTGCTCAGTCAGTATATTCAGGCCTGATCTCACTTTATGGACAAGTAACATTGCTGAACTTAGATCTGACAGTTCACACCACTGCCCCCTACAGGCATATACTATAGGCACTAGGCATGATGGGTAATCACTGCTAACCATTACATTCACATTTGGCAGACACTTTTTTCCAAAGTAACTTGCAGGGGGAAGACTCTCTCTCTCTCTCTCTCTCTCTCTCTCTCTCTCCTTTATTTGTAATGCACTATAAGACAACGACAGTGGACTAAAGTGGTGTACAGAAGAATAAATAAAAGCCAAAATAAAAGAATTACATAGAAGAATAAAATAAAAACATAAAATAGCTGTACAATTAAAAACAATAAGAAAAACAACACAATAAACCAATACAGAATAAAACAATAGAATACAAATAATAATACATTCAGACACAATCTAACTCTCTTCACCCCGATGCAGCCCTTACTCTGAACCTGAACCAGGGTCAGTCTGGACTCACTGATCACATGACCCTTTTCCATTTAAAAACAGTCCAATTTCATGCTTTCTATCAAACAAATACTCATTTAAGAAATGCGAAACTTCTCACTGCATCATTTAGAGTTAGAGAACTGGTTCCAGCTCCAACACATGAATCGTTGCTGTAATTTTCCATTGGAAGGCCTTTACCTGTTTGTATTTTTAAATCTAAATAGGGACTTTATTTTTTCTAGGTTGTGTAGGCTGATGCAGTTTTTTGTCATTTAGTCCCTTTTCTATTTCATATGGATATTTTTGTGAAAGATATCAGTGTTTTCAAGTGATTAGAATACACTATGATTAAAAACTTACTGAACTTCAACGAGTAAAACATCAAACTCAACATCCGGTCAATGTTACTCGTATACTAAATATTGAGGAAAATATTTGAGCCTTTTTCTGTTTTAATGTAACTTATATCACATATGAGATGTGTTGATTTAGATATTATGATTATTTATATGATTTAAAGCAGGGGTGTCAAACATACGGCCCAGGGGCCAAAACCGGCCCGCCAAAGGTTCCAACCCAGCCCACAGGATGAATTTGCAAAATTAAAAAAATTGCATTGAAGACATTAGATATTGTACTTTGTCAAAACTGTCAAATCGCATTATGAAAATATTTACAATTAGAAACTATTGTCACAATAAATTGTGAATATCCTGAACAATTATCAACAACTTAAACATTTTTAAGGAAAAAAAAGTTAAATTTGAACAAAATAATAGATTCACAGTGATATGTACATTGTGTTAATAAAAAACTGAGCCATAATGTTGATGAAACTTTACTTATTTTTCTTAAGAAATGTCAGATTGTACATGGTAGTTCAGGTTATTCATATTTTCACATTAAAGCAAAGTGAAAAAATTGTATTATTATGTAAAGGTTATTATGTCTAGTATTTTACTGGTCTCCCCGTGACCCGAGTGAAGATAAACCGGTTCAGAAAAATGAATAAATGAATGAATGAATGAATTTTACTGGGCCGGCCCACTTCAGATCACATTGGGCTGAATGCGACCCCTGAACTAAAATGAGTTTGACACCCCTGATTTAAAGGAATGACTTCGTTAAACCAGTAATTCTCTAAATATCCGTTAGGTGGCAATAGAGTTTTAGGTTTCATCTGTAGCTGAATTTCACGGAGGTCATGATGAAGTGTGTTTTAACCTTTTCATGCATAGTGGTCACTACAGTGGACAACTATTCTACAGCTGTTCTATTGTATATTCATGGGTTTTAATTTATACCCTTACTGTAACTGTGCTGTTCTTCATCAGCCTGATCTACAGTAACATGATTGAATGTGTAAATCAATTGCTAATTGTTACAGGGCTGTAATTAACAGTTTTCTTAAACAAAAAGGTTTTTTTTCTTGCCTATAATCTCCATGAAGTGAGTAATAACTAGTATTAGAGTATGTTAAAATGTGACAAAACATCAAATTAGCTGCATTAAAAATGTGTATATTGTTAAACTTTAACAGTTAATCACTTCCTGATGCTGGTTTAAAAAACATATTTCTTTGCTTTAAAAATGTAACACGTGGTGTCCAGCTGAGTGGACATTTTTGTAACTCCATGAAAAAAAGGTTATTAAAAACATTTCAATAGCATTGATTTTTTTCATGCCTAAGGAGGAATAAAAACACTCAGGACATTGTTGTTTTATTAGTTTAGAATGAGCTCAGAATCATGTTTTTGTTTCCTCATAATAAGTTGTTTCTATTTTAAGAGGGAGCAGGTCATTGGTTTTCATCCTGGTGTCTTTTGGGGGGGGGGGGGGGGGGGGGGGGGGGGGGGGGGGGGGGGGGGGGGGGGGGGGGGG
>JAQQZY010000009.1:20016651-20034589 GCA_030068375.1 Ostorhinchus rueppellii | reverse complement strand
TAAGAATTATTTTTTTTTTTTTTTTTTTTTTTTTTTTTTTTTTTTTGCATTTTTGTGCGAAAACCGCAAGAGTTATCGTTATTCCGTGATGACACAGATAATCTTTGGGCCAATCTGAACATTTTTTGCATAATTTTAGGATGAATCGTTTGGGAATGGTAGCCACTTGAAAATGGCCTAATTCATTTCGGATGGAAAAATATGAGTGGTTTTTTGCAATTTTAACGAAATCCATGCATCGGAGTGTCAAGCCAAGTCATAGCACATCTTTTGGGACCAGGCTGCACATTTTTGTAATAATATGTTTTGGTGTATTTCCAACGGTCTGGGCCACATTTTTTTTCCAAAGTTTTTTGTATAAATATGACGAACAACAGTCCCCTGTGCCTTGCATTGCATTGCATGCACATGGGGAATTAATTACCTGAACTACACCGCACATGTATTTAATAACCTATGCCAAATAAGCCAAACATATATGTAACCTTGTCACACTAACAGTAACCTAGTGTTCTATGTGGCTGCTTCAGTGAAATCTGTGTCTAAATCAGAGTTAACTTGAGGTGCTCTCACACAAACTCCTGCAGATTAAAATACACTTTCAGAATCAGACGACACATTCAGAGCACCAAAATGATGTATTCTCAAACAATCATTTCTGTATTTTAAGAATCTCTAAAATGTCTGTTTTTGTCTCTTTGGTGGGCCCTATATGAAAACCAGTAATTGCAGGTTGATTTTTCACCTCCAGTTCATTGAGGATTAGTTTAGTCACCTGTCTGATGGTTATGTTGAACCAGGAAACTGCAGGAAATTCATTTATAATGTCTTCATACATTAAAAAATGGTGTGTTTGTGTGTTTTAGCCTGTAATGTGACCATTCATAACCGATGCAGAGACAGTCTGGCCAACTGTGCCAAGATGAAGCAGAGGGTAAGACCTGCTAACCTGTCTGTCCTTATGAATGCCTGTTTGTCTCTGTATTTGTCCCTTTGTTAATGATCATGTCTAACTGTGTATTTAAACAGCAACAGAAGCTGGCAATGGTGAGAAACAGTTCAACCCTGCAGAACGTGGCCATGAGGACAAAAAGTGAGTTTATCTGTTAATCGGTTTATTTTCCTTGAATGCTTTATTTTTCTTCATCTTCTTTTTGTTCATCATCATCTTCCTTTTGATTGACCTGCAGCTCCGATGATGAAGGAGCGTCCCAGTTCAGCCATCTATCCGTCAGACAGCCTCCGCCAATCTCTACTCGGATCCAGACGAGTTCGATCTGGACTCTCACTCGCCAAGAGTGTTTCCACCAATAACATCGCAGGGTGAGACACAGTTTTAAAATCCTGATATAATGTCATCATTTTCTACCCTGAAAGACACAACCACACACACTGTCCTGCTTCTTGTTCTTGTTCTTGTTTGTTTTATAGTTAACTGTTCCCTCTATATAATGAAACTTGGAGTAATATCAGTAGAACGCTTTGTGTGTATAAAGTCATCATATGTTGTGTCCATGTTTTTACAGGGCTAGTGAGGACTCTGTGGGACTCCGGAGGATCCTGTCCCAGTCCACAGAGTCTCTGAACTTCAGGAGCAGGACTCTGTCCATGGAGTCTCTGACTGATGACGGTATGTAGCCGGAAAACAGAGCAGACAGGGCTTTAATCAGGCGTGTAGAGGCTCCATGAACATAGATGTGTTTGTTTTGGTTTGCAGGGGACTGGTGGTGGAACCCCCTACTGGAGGAGCTCCAGGTGGAGGGCAGCAGTGTCCAGGCCGACAGCTGGAGTATGGCTGTGGAGCCAAACTTCCTGCAAACGCTTCATAAAGACCTAATCAAACAACAAGACGTTATCTATGGTATATTTATATACATACGTACATCCATACTAATACATACACAAAGAATGTACGAAAACATGATCAATAGAGACACTTTGCCACTTCATTCCTGCCTGTTGTTTTTGCTGTTCAGAGCTGATCCAGACTGAGTTCCACCATGTTCGGACGTTGCGGATCATGGAGGGGGTTTACCGGAGGGGCATGCAGGAGGAGGTGATGCTGGAGGCAGGAGTGGTTCACACCATCTTCCCCTGTCTGGACCAGCTGCTGGAGCTGCACCAGGCCTTCCTGACGGAGCTGCTGTCCAGACGGAAACAGGGTCTGATGGAAGGAAGCACCACCAACTTCACCATCCGCAGCATTGGAGACCTGCTGCTAAAACAGGTATAATGGGACAGGTGCTCTGAGCCAATCACAGGTAGTTATTTTTCAGGATAGGTTGGTGTTTGGTCCAGTCTTTCAATTAAATGTTCAGGTACGAAACCTCCCCCAGACCACGGTGCGCTAGTTTCTGGTCCAACTAGAAGAGGTGGTCTCGGTCCAGATGAAACTGGAGCATGGTTAAGTTCATGTAGATTATAAAAACACCTCTGATTCAGATTCATTATAGGAAGTTACACAAGACTGTCTGTGTGAATGAGCGACACACACAAAAGATGAAAATCATACATGACCAGCCAAACAAGAATAAAACAGTGTAAAGGATGTAACAAGAACGAAAAAAAAAATAGAATAAAAAAACTGTAAATGGCAGAAGTTAAAATGAATTAACATGTCAGAATGAGACTTGTATCAAAACCACTTAATGTTGTGTACAGAGGACACAGCCACACAGATGATGAAAACAGGATGTAGGTTTTACATGAAGAGATGTTTAATCTGATCTTAAAGTTAAAGTGAAAGAAGAACAAACCAAATATAGACAATGTAAAAACTTGATCCTGCTTTAGCCAGGTCTGAAAATAACCTCTACCATATTTCAAACATATCAAAATACAGGGGGAGTTGTTTTTTTTTTTTTTTAAAGGTGGGACACATTGCCTTGGATGGAATTAATTAGAGGTGATTTTAGGTCTGGACTCACATAGCCCTGAAAACTGGTCAAAAGTCACATGTTTAAACCCACCAACACACTCTTTCCATTGTTTAGTGTAAAAAAAACCTGACATGTTTTAGTTATTTTAAAGCAGAGAACTGCAGCGGATTTTAATGATTTCACAGAAGCATAGAAATATTATAGTGTGTATCTAAACAAATGTAGGCTCATATAACCTTCAACTTTAATTACAAAAGACTCTGCTCATATTACTTAATCAATTAGAAGATCAGTTTATATTCAGGATGCTTTCTTCCATTTCTGGTTAAAATGAGATTTCGCTTAAATGAAAAAAAAAACTGATTCAGATGAGACTGTATAAAACGTTAAGCTATAATATACAGGTATATAACGTATGTGTTCTACAGGGAAATGTCTCCTCCTGCTGGACACATATAGTCACTGCAGTGTCAACACAGAAAAGACATTTATAATCAACCATTTACTGATAAAAATTCAACGTAATACAGTCATAAAATTACGGAGCCCCTACAGTCCCAAAAAGTTGTTGTTGTTTTTCTTTATCTTGTGCACACAAGTTATTATGCTCTGAACTCAAATGTGTCTTTAACGACTTCTGATGCACACAGCAACACACAATGGAGAGAACAGATCTAATCAAACTTTATTTTCGTCTTGGAATGTCACACAGGGAAATTCTTGCTGCCCTTGCATGTAGACACAGGATTGTTATTAGCAGGAAGCACACTGAAGGACTCAGCCGATGGAACTAACCTCAAGTTGGCAGCAGATTCGGACTTTGGGCATCAGTAGCCAACAAACCAAAAGACCACAAAGCACATATGTTATCTGGCTGTGATCTTGGCTATGCTGACAAAATACTACAACATCATTTCAGCCAAAATGACCCACATTTCCTCATATTAAAAAACAATTACTTTCTTCAGCAGGGACGTTGTGTGTGGGCAGCTTAGGGACCGCGCACAAATTTTTTGCACACCGTACACAAAAATACTTTAGCTGATGAAAGAGAAACTTTTTAAAAGTTTAAAAAGAGGAACTTTTTACAAGTTTCTCTTTCATCAGTTAAAGGATATTTCCCTAAACTGACCGTTGTAGTAAGAAGGGGGTGTAGTGATGGTCATGATGTGTGAATATAGAGGCTTCTATGTGGGCGGGGCCATTGAGCAAGAAATAATTAATATGTCCTCCCTCAGCAAAAGCTTATTTTCCACCCTTTGCGTTTGAGCACTTTGTAGATGGTCGCTAAGCGGCTCTCGCAAAAGTTGTTAAAGATACATTTGAGTTCATAGCATAATAACTTAATAACTAAGATGTAAAAAAAATAAATAAATAAAATAAAATAAAAAAATTAAAATAAATATATAAATATATAAATATATAAATATATATATATATAACTTGTATATAATTTAAGTTATAAATTAAAATACAAGTCATTTATTTAGTTATGTGCAGACTATATTAGTTATACAGGTTATGTGCATCTCTGCTTTCTAAAAAATGGTTTCAAACACCATCATAGTATGAACAGGTATCATGTTAAAATATTTCCTCCAAATTACTCAAAACTCTGAGATTAGTGTAAACTGCTGTTGCTTCTTTGTTTAATGACACAATCTGTCTGATTTCTCTAAAAAGATCACATGAAAAGTCAATGTCGTAATTTCCCCAGACCCATCTCAAAGTCTACATGTGTCTTTTACTTTAGTTTTCAGGTCAATGTGCAGAAGACATGAAGAAGATCTACTCTGAGTTCTGCAGTCGACACCCGAAGGCCGTGAAGCTCTACAAAGAGGTTTTAACTCGAGATCGAAGATTACAGCAGTTCATTCGGGTAAGAAACGGAACCATATCAGAACAGATCCAGTTTCCTCAGTTCAGCCTGCCTTATGCTCTGTTCTCATAGGACTAGTATGACCCCGTGACCTCTGATAATACGTAACAACAGGTCGTCTAGAAATCTCTCATGTCTGCAGTTTGTAAAGTACGAACTCCAACATTCATTTCCTGTCTACTTCTCCTTCCCATCATGCTTAGCGTGTGTGCCGTGGTCCTCTGCTGCGTCGTCATGGCGTCCAAGAGTGCATCCTGCTGGTGACGCAGAGAATCACCAAATACCCAGTCCTGATCCAGAGGATCCTCGACAACACCAAAGGTGACCTCTGACCCCTCAGCGCTGCAACAGAATCATGTATTAACAGACATTTTGCATGATTAAAAATGGAACTATCGGTTCTTACACTTCTCCATGTTTAATGAAAAGCAAAATACCCAATGACAAATATCTCTCTATTAATGTAGACCAGGCATGATTTGGTTTCAGACCTTTTGAAAGAGAGTCTGTAGATAAGATGTTACATATGAGCTTTTCATCTGCATAATGTCAAAAACCATGTCATTTCAAGCTTTAGTCTGGGTACATGTGACCCGAACTACAGCTGTATGTTTACATCTCCATCTTTAATATGAACGTCTGTGTTTAAACTCGCCTCTTACAGGAAGTGAGGAGGAGGCTCAAGCTCTGAGCCAAGCACTACGCCGCCTCAAAGAGCTCATCAGCTCTGTGGACCAGGAGGTTCTGGAACTTGACCGGTCCAGGAGGCTGCAGGAGATCCAGGCCCGTTTGGATCCCCGGGCTCAGGCCGAAGTCCGAGGAGGTGGAGTGTTCAGGGGAGGGGAGCTGCTGCGGAGGAGGCTCCTGTATGAGGGGACACTCCTCTGTAAGGTCCAGGGGTCCAGGATGAAAGGTGAGGAAGGTGAAAAGAGGGAGGAGGCTCCGTTAGCAGACACAGGAGACTTGTGAAAAGTGTTAATAAGAAGAAAAAACAAACCTCATAGTAGCTTCAACTGAAACAACCAGTTAATTATCATTAAATGTGATGAGTGTTTTATTGTTAGATTACATTTTCATAATATAATATTGTTATTATATTTTATGGCCTAATGGATTAATTCTTTGTTTGCTTGTAGATGTTCAGGTGCTGTTGATGTCCGACATCTTGGTTTTCCTTCAGGAGAAAGACCAGAAATACATATTTGCCTCACTGGTGAGTTAAACGCCTCTTGTTAGTTTTAGTGTATACTTGAGCTTCACTAGATTCATGTTTTAGTTTTTATTTAGTTTCAGTGTTGGGTTTTCAAACTCGATGAATTTTGATGGAAATACTTCAACTTCCAAAACACATCTGATCTTTGCGCTACAAACTGTCCTGTCTGTAATGTACAAAGTATCATCTGTAGCTTCAGCTGGATGTATCGCTAGAAGAAACATGACACAGATATGATGCAGTATCACTGATGCAGTAAATGAGTCAGAGTCATAACAACATGCAGGACTCAAAGGAAAGTTCTGTCAGCTCATCTGTTTGTCTCTCTGTCTGTCCTCCTGTCTTTGTCCCAGGATAAAGATAAGTCTCCAGTCGTGTCTCTGAATAAGCTGATCGTCAGAGACATAGCCAATCAGGAGCGAGGGATGTATCTGATCAGTGACTCCACACCTCCAGAGATGTACGAGCTCCATGTTTCATCCAAAGATGATCGCAGGACCTGGATGAATCGGATCCAGCAGACTGCTCTCAGGTCTGTACTTTTTTAGTACCACTTGATCAGTACTGTGTACTACTGTGTACTACTGTGTAATATTGTATATTTTTCTGCAGCTGTCCATCCAGAGATGAGTTTCCCCTCATAGAGACTGAAGATAAAGCTTTATTGCGCAGACTCACAGGTAACTCATCCACTTTAAATGAAATTAGCTTCAGCTCCATGTGAGTTCAAACATGGAGCAGGAATGTGAGTTCTAAAATACGTCCTCTACTGATATTAGTAAAATAACTTAGACTATAGACATAAGTTAAAACTACATCTGACTGCCAGAACAGAACATAAACAATCCCTCCTCCTTTTCCAGCGGACATCCAGCAGAAGGACCGGGAGGTTCTAGAGCTCCTCCAGGAGAGAGTCACTCTGTTTGCAGACCTGGTCGAGGCAACAGGACGAGGAGCAGACACAGAAGGAGGTGTGGAGCCCACTCTCTCCCGGAGCTTGTCCTCCTCCTCCTCGTCGTCCAACAGGAACCTGTTCAGAGCTGACACTCCTCAAGCTCCTCAGGCTGAGCCGCTGCTCATTGGTGCCATCTCTGAAGGTATGGCTGTGATTGGCTGTGTTACAGGAACCTCTCACAACACCTGTTGTTTTCTGATGAAAGCTCACGTCTATGTTCTGTATCTCCAGTGGACAGACTAAGGGAACTGCTGCTGAATGCCAATGTCCAGAGAACAACTGTAACCAACGGTAACCAGAACATCAGCAGTAAGTAAAATGATTCAACCATTTACAGTTTCATAAAGAGTCAGTTACAAACAGGAGATTAAAGATTGAATGACTACCTTATGGTGGTGGAGTGTCTCAGTGTCTCCAAGGCAGATCAGCAATAGATGAGTCAGACTAAGTGTGATTCACAAAACCCACATGGAACCAGTTACCTTCACATAGGCTAGCAGCCATGCTAGATGGTTCATTGAAGTTCATCCAACTGGTCCACCTGTGTTTTATGGAGTATGTGGACCTGGACCCACAGCTGTAGCCCATTTGGCCACTGTGCACTTGGAGCCAGAGCTTGGTCCACATTGGAACCAGTCCTCCATGGCTGCCTTTTTTATTGACTCTGAACTGTTATGGACAGAATATCAAGGAACAGCCAAGTGCTGGTGGGTGTGCTCTTCAGGTCAGGAACACATCATCTGCCTGTTGGTTTCATTGACCTATGACCTCCAGCTCACAGTGGTTTGCTGCAGCCTGGATGAAAACCAGCACCTCTGAGTCTAAGGCCATGGTTCTCAGTCAGTAGAGGATGCAGTGCTGTTCCAGGTTGGGGATGAGTTGCTGCCTCAGTTGGAGGGTGTTTAAGTGTCTCAGGGTCTTGTTCATGAGGGAGGTGAAGGTGAAGGTGAAGGTGAAGCAGGTGGATCAGCACAGTGTGTACAGTGATGTAGATGTGTTACTGTCCTGTTGGGATTACTGTTACTGATCATTCTATGTTCTTACTGTATCAATGAACTTTGTACGAACAGTTTGAGTTACTGTGTGGATTAGTTTATCATTTCTCTTGGACATGACTCATTCTGAATGACGCTTCCTGTGCATGAATAGCGTTTTGACAGCTTGTAAAAGTTGATGAGTTTCCACTTTTAGTCTTGCAGTTTAGTGTGTGTTGAAAGCTCAACTGTTTTACTTTTTTGTTTTAGTCTTAGTTTTAAACAGTTATGATCCGGTTTCAGACTATGTGAAGTCCGTTGAAGTAGGAATAGGGCATCAGTTGTAGTTGGTCTCTTGAGCTAACGCTATAAAATATCAAGTGGTCTGAATGTGGTGTTCCAGATACTTGTGATTTATTACTTCTGTCATAGAACATGAAGACTGGTCAGTTTTGTTCACAGCTCTCCTTGTTTCAGATGGAGACTCTGGTTCTCTGAATGGTTCCATGGAGGTGAATGGTGGCTCTTCACAGGTAAAAACCTGAGGATTTTTCAACTTGATGTTGACTCAGTTCAGTAAATCTGCTAAACTGTATTTACATTGCGATTCTGCTTAAAGGAAGACACATTGATCATCTACAAAAAGGAAGAAAAAGGTGTTCTAAAATATTTTTTTCTTTGTTTTTCAGGATAAAAATGGAAACCAGCTGCAAGAGCGAACTCCAAATGAGGTGACACATTTTCCTGTTTATGGTCACAGGTCGATTTGTGCCTGATCAGAATTCAGTTTAGTAACCGGCACCTGTTTTGTCCACAGGAAGTCCGTCAGCGATTGATTAATCTCAGTACGCAGCTCCATGCCCTCCAGGCTGCTGTGATTCGTCAGGATTCCTTCTTGGAACTGTCACTCAGAGCATCTGGTTCTGCCCCTCGAGAGGCGGGGCTTCTACAGCGGCAGGTGGAGCTTCTGCAGGAAGAAGTGGCCAGGCTAAAGCTGAAGGGGGAGGAATCTGTCAAAGAGGAGGCGGGGCCAGTAGGGAAAAGGAAAAAGAAGAAAAAAGACAAGGTAAAAAATAATGAAGAAAATAATTACATAAATAGAGGTTTAAACTACTTTAAAGTAAGCAGAGACGGTAGACACCTCAAAGAACAGCTGAGTTTTTGAAAATAAACAGAGTACAGTAAAAAGATACTGAACAACTGAATTTTATTTTAGCATTATCATGTCTTTGAGAGGAAGATTGCAACATGGTTGGAAGTTTGTTGAGCAACTGCTTGTTGAGACACAGCGACATGTTCACAGTCAGAGACAGAGATCCTCTGGATAGAGCAGAAGGCTGCAGAGATACCTACTGGTGAACAGTATCAAAGACTTGCACACGAACCAGTTTATGGACCTCGGTGAACATCAAAAACCCTTTCTCTTCCAGAAGGAATGAGCTGTACTCAACAAGACCAAAATGCAACATTTTTGGCATAAATAGTTGCATGTAAACAGGAATTTTAGTCAATAGTAATTTTCTTTAGCTTCTTCAGTGAAAGGACAAAATCTACATTTTTTTGTGCATATGAATGTAGTTATAGTTGCACTATCATAACTAGCAGGAGAAAACTCTCTTACAGCAGTCACATGCTGTGTCCGTTGAGTTTGTTGGCTCGATGTGTGTTTACATTTCATACCTATGTTGTAAATTCTTAAATCTATTCTTCAGCAGCACAGGGTGTACCAGAGCTCTTGGAAACATGCTGAAGATACAGATACAGACACAGATACAGACACAGATACAGATACAGACACAGATACAGATTACAGATACAGATACAGACACAGATTACAGATACAGATACAGACACAGATACAGATACAGACACAGATACAGATACAGATACAGATACAGACACAGATACAGATATAGGTACAGATACAGATACAGATACAGACACAGACACAGATTACAGATACAGATTACAGATACAGATTACAGACACAGATACAGATACAGACACAGATACAGATATAGGTACAGATACAGATACAGATACAGATACAGACACATACACAGACACAGATACCGATACAGATATAGATACAGATACAGATATAGGTACAGATACAGATATAGGTACAGATACAGATATAGGTACAGATACAGATACAGACACAGATACAGATATAGGTACAGATACAGATACAGATACAGATACAGACACAGATACAGATTAACTATTGATCCTCGGGGGAAATACAATTTTTTTCAAGAAAACCAAGCAACATAACATAATTAATAAATGGGTTATTATTGGTGTATAAATCATCAGATTAAGGTTTTATTGAGTGTGATGTCAACAGGGATGAAGGATCTCCTGTAATCCTCAGTCCCATATCTTAGAGAGTGCGTCTGTCTTCATCTGCTTATCTGGGTCCAGGTTGCAGGGGCAAAAGCCTCAGCAAAGAAGCCCAGACAGCCCTCTCCCCAGCCACTTCCACCGGCTCTTTCAAGGGAATCTCAAGGCATTCCTAGGCCAGCCCAGGGATATAATCCCTCCAGCATATTTTACAGAGTCATCCACTGCAATTTCTTTTCTGGTTCGTTAGAATGTGATGAAGAGGATGATCTGGATTTTTCAAGATGCCCCCAAGATGCACTCAGTGTGCATCTCCTCCCCACTTTCCACAGTGTCCTTCTTCTCTTCAAAAACAGATCCAGCTTTTTTCACCAGTTTGTCTAGTAGTTAAGGTGAGCTGTTGAGACTTTAGCTGTGATGTCATTGTGATGTTTGCAGGGGAGTGGCAAGAAAAACAGCAAAGAAATGGAGCCGCCCCCCCTTGCTCCTTTGGCTGACCAGGAGCCAGAGGACCAATTCGATGGAGTTCAAGAGGGAAATGAGGAGGAAGATGAGGAGGAGGAGGAGGTGAAGATCTCTCCACGCTCAGACAGCCCCAGAGGTAAGAGGTCAACCCATCAATTTTTCTGTCTGGCATGTCATTATAACATACAACTAATGTCAGAACCATAATGCTGGATTCACTGAAAGGCTCCAGGGGGATTTTATGTGTGTACAGATCTGATACATGTGTCTTTGAAATCTGGTTTGTCAAGGTCAAATTTGATTGAATAGAACATTCTTTGTCACTTCTGATGCACATGCAAGGTTTTAGTGTATGTGCAAGTCTCAAAAATGTAATGCACTGTCAAGAATAATAATAATAATCATTACAGTTTGAATAAAACTTTCAAGCTAGTTTCTAAGTAATTGTGGGTAATTTTATACACACCCCATTAAATAGTGCAGAAAATCTATGATGTTAAACGGATGAGTTAGAAGAGTCATCTCAAGAAATACAGTTGATGCTCTAAAAAAAAAAAATCCATTATAATAAATATAAAACACAGGGGTAAACTGTAATATTTGCCTATTGCTTGGAATAATCATCAAAATTCATAAATAAATCAATAATTTTTGAATTTTTCTTTTTAATGTTCACCTTTCTTTTATGAGGTAGTGCATCCACAACAGTTTCTTTTCTTCTCAAACATTACAAAGATGTGAATAAATTGTAAAACATTTATATTTTTCACCTGATGAAGTGTTTCAACACACTTAAGTGTTAATGTATTTGTTTGAATATTACACAGTAATATGTCACAGTGAACACAATGTGTGTATTTTATGTACTTTTTTGCTGTGTCAAACAGAAAAACTAGCAGTTAAGTGTCCAAATGGTTTCAAATATATATGTTGAAATCTGGCCTGAAATCTTATCCACTGCCTCTGGATTTTCACTCTCCAGTGGTAGCGCTGCAGTTTCAGATTCCATCTTTGTATATTATCCTTTTGAGAAGACTGTTTGAGCTTCACACTGTGAGAGAACTGTTTATCATGTCATATATGATCAAATGAATGACCCTGACTTACCTGTAACCTCTGACCTCAGACTTACAGGACATCCCAGAGGAAAGTGAGCCCAGTTAACCCTACTGATGTCACTATGATGCCCCAGCGGGTTTGTCCAATCACATTGGATCTCTCAGACTATTTGAGGTAGCTGGACCTGGAGCTGAACCAAATCACATGATATAAACAGGAAGTGTAACCAGGTGACCTGTTTACATCAGCTGGAACTGAAGCTGGAGCTCCGCCTACACCTATCCAGTCAGAAGGGGCGGGGTTAAGGACACTACACTGTTTGAAGTCTTTAATCTGAAAGAAACAGGACACATGACCTTATTGTAACGCTCTTTATATACATCTGTGTTCGTAGGTTTATGTTTTAGAGAATATAAGAGTCTGTGTTGAAGAACATACATGTAGCATGTATCATACATGTATGTTCACGGTCATAGACAAGAAGGAGGGGGAGGGGATATTATTGGATGTTTTTAAAGGAATAAGACGTGTTTTATCGCATGTTAGCGTTAGCATGTTAGAGTTAGCCTCACCTGCATTGAGTTGAAGGATGATGTCGGTGTTTACCTGTTCAGGTGTGGTTTCACTCTGAATACTGTTTATCAGAAGGCTGAGAAAAAAAATGTTAAAAAAAAAAAAAAGACAAACGCTGATGCAGATTCTCCTCGTCTTAGCTGTGTTTCCATAGATTCGAATGACACACTAAAAATTTGAAATATTCCAATAAAATGAAAAATAAGAAACTTTTCTGTAAAATTAGAAACCTTCATACTGAGGAATATGCTAAAAAAAATAGAAACCACATTTCACAAAAACAAAAAAAATTTCACAGTACATGTAAATATTTGTCTTAACATAAGAAATACTTCAATTTAAAATTAGAAATATTTCTTTAAATATTAAAGAAATATTTCTGAATATGAAGTTCTATTAGAATAAAAATGACCCATTTAACCACCTCAGTCACCAGAGACTGATCCAGTCTGATCTGGTCTGAGCAAATGGGTTAAGTGCAAACATTTGATAAGTAGGTAAAACACTTAAAAAGAGTTATTTGGTGTTTTCCACAGTGTGGTTGCATGAACTGTTCATTTATATTCAGTGTAATATATTACACTATAAATGTAAATTTCATGACTTAGACAAAACCCTCAAAGAATCAGCCTCCATCAGTTCATAGATGGCACAAAGATCTATGTCACAGATGGTCACAACATCTGTGAAGAACCTGGTCTGACCTGATATTGACAAATTGGTGAATATTTAGAAAATATTACTACCGAATAACCATGTAAACACAGAATCTGATTTCTGTTTGGGTATTTCTGGTTATGTTTGAAGACATGATTGGGTAATGTGATGAATTTTCAGACAGACAAAAACATGTAAAAGCTAAACTGTTCTGTGGAGAAAACAACTTTATTAGGAGACAGTAAGTGTTTTAACTGTTGTTGAATGACTCTGTAGTCAAAGGATGGAAAACAACCAGTTGTTCAGACTTTGTGCCAAGTTTTTAATCATGCATCTAAACAAACTAAAGGCACATGTTGAGTTCTTCAAAGCTCTGTCCTCCTCTGCCTCCCCTGTTCAATATCTACAGACTTCCCCTCTGACATAATGGCGTAATATAATATTTACCCATATATTTATGCATGTCATACATGACTTTACAAAACTGTTGTCCCAGTGTGTTTTTTCGGTCCTTCACTTTTTTGAATGAGTGACATAAATAAATACGTCTGAATTTTATATAACTGAAATATCTGAAGTAACTGTGTTTGGCTAAGAAACTTGAAAGTTTAAAGTGACTTTGGGTAGTTTGAGGTGTGAAAAACAAGTTATTTAAACATTTTTAATCATGTTAGTTTTTTTTCAGTTATGATCATGAATCTAAACAAAGAAAAACAACATGTGGAGTTCCTCAAGGCTTTATACTCTGCACTCTACTGTTCAGTATCTACAGGCTTCAGATTGGAGAGTTGGAGACTGTCAAATCTGATGCCTTCAGATTACATACCATCATTTATTTCTGGATCTTTGAATACTTGATCAGAAAGAATTATTCAAACAAGATGAACAAAGACTGAATCCACTGAATTAAAAAATAAGACAAAAAGTCAAATGGAAGAAGTGATTCATCCTCTTTAGTCGTTTCCATCACATCAAACTCTTCTTAGCAGCTGGAACCCCTGACACAATAACTGTGTCTCTGGTTCATGTAAACAAATCAGATCACTATATTAATGTTTACGCCATCACTTCAGCTCATTTTAATGAGAATAATTTTCAGTTGAGCTGAATAAATACTGTCCATGGAAACACAGCTGGTGCTAGGACAGTTTTTTGACCATGTCCACAGAGACTGCCTCAGGTCATCTTGTCATTTGTTGTTGCTGGATGTTTTTTCTGCTGAAATTCAAAGACAAAAATTTATTTAGACAAAACAAAAAACAGGTTGTTTGTACAGAAAACAATGTGAGGAGGTCACATGAGCCCCCCTCCCTCAATGATGGACAAACAAAAAATGTTGACATTTTTATGTCGCAGTTTAAAGAAAATGACTTGAACTTTATTGATTTAAAGTTTGAATCGGAACAGTTTTCAGTAAATTAACTGAAGTATCTCTTTAATAAATAATGCGTTTTTTACAGTATTGTATCTCGGTATGGGCGGGGCCTGTGTGTCATGTGACCTCCTACCTGTGTGTAACCTGTGTTTGTGTTTAATGAGTTTAACAGATGTAACAGTGTGACTTTTATAAGAATATAATGACTGATACAAATGGGCTGCCTTTACTGTATGTTTATTATTTGTAGACGTTAAACAGTAGAAGATGTTAAAGTCTGTTATTATAAAATATAAAGACTGAGATGAACAGACTGCCTTTATGGTTATCTGTAGATGTTAAGCAGTAGATCATCAGGTTAAAGTTCGTGTTTGTGTGTAAATAAAGCTCAAATCAGCAATGTTTGATTGTTTTTATGTGAACCTCATGAATCTAATCAGCTGGACATTTTTATCATACTTAAAATAAAACATTGCATTAAGTTAACGTCATTGTAAATGTATTTTCTTTGATTATTTTTGCATTACACTTCACCTCAAACATCAGCAGTGAAAGAAATATAGACAACAGATACATCCATTTCCTATTATAAACAACATTATACATGTGCATAAATACCTGATTGAACGAGGACCTTTATATGGAGATGCATTACATAAAGTTTAGAATTTTGTAAAATCACTCTTAACAGATTAAAGAATTAATAAGCACATTGATTCATTCATTCATCTTCTGAACCTACTTTATCCTCACTAGGGTCACAGGGGTCACATGGAGCCTATCCCAGCTACTTAAGGGCGAAGGCGGGGTACACCTTGGACATGTCTCCAGTTCATCACAGGGCTGACATATAGAGACAAACAATCCCTGACACGTTCACACCTATGGGCAATTTAGATGAACCAATTAACCTATCAGTGCATGTCTTTGGATGGTGGGAGGAAGCCGGAGTATCTGGAGAAAACCCACGTAGACACGGGGAGAACATGCAAACTCCACACAGAAAGGCCCCACCATCGACTGGTGTTGGAATCGAACCCAGGACCTTCTTACTGTGACCACTGCACCACCGTGTCTACATGCACATATATTATTTTATTTTCACACAAAAATGCATTGAATGCATTGACAGATATATATCCACATCAAAAGTTCCTGAACATCCATCTCTAGACATATTAGACAGATGTTAAGTATCATCTGGACCAAATCTGTCTCAACAAAAAAAGAATTTGTTACTGTAATAATTATTACATTCAGAACTGAAGGGAATAAACTTTAGATTAATCTGTCAAATACATAGTAGATATGATAATAAACACTGTAAAATGAAGAGAGAACTATACGAAATGAGGAACAAAATTTTTTAAAAAATCTAATCTAGCCTTTGGGCTGGATATGCAAATGTTATGGGTGTTAAAGCCCTTTTAGCTCGTGGACTACATACAGCCCAATGTGATCTCAAGTGGGCTGGATTAGTAAAATACACTGTTGTCCATAAAGCTTGAATAATACTATCTTTGGACAAAGTTTTTTTCTTATTCCTGTCCCTATATGTTAGTAATCATCTTTCTTTTCTTTTTTTCCCTTTTCTTTTTCTTTTTACACTTTATATTCCTAAACAATTTAGTTTTAAAAAACAAGAACATGAAAGTGAGGTCCAGGGATAACAGTTATAACATAAACATGCATACAACATCAGCCTTTTTTTCTGGAGGGTGAAACTCATGTCCATCAACTAATGTTCTCTACTATTGAAATAAAAAGGCCCATTGCAGGTGGCTCCTTCTGTAGTCAACATTTTGTTATGGCTTTTTTAGCTGATGTCAACAGAACCTTTAGGAGGTAAACATCGTTTGAATCCAGTTCATCTGGGAATAACCAAGATATAAAGTATTCATCTTTGAGCAGGTGGAAGAGGTAAAAATATTTGATTCCAACTGTATTGGTAACAGCATAATAGCATAATATCTCATAATGACAACTCGAATTTTCTCATTGCTTTATTGTGAAAAATAAAACTTGATTTGAAATTGGAAAAGGCAATATAATGTATTTATAGCTGTGCGTGATTGTTCAGGTTATTCACGTTTTAATAATGTAATTTTCATTTTTTCATACTAAAAGAAAGAAAATTTGAAGTTGTTATATTTATAAGTTATTATGCCATTATTTTACTGGTTCAGCCCGCTTAATATCACTTTAGGCTGTATGTAGTTTGAAACCCTTGCTATAAACTAATAAACGCTACAAAACAAGCGTCATAAAACAAATCAGTGCCTTTAAATTGAAAAGCCTATACTATAGCACTATTTCCTGTGCAGTGTCATGAAGCGGAAAAGGCGGAGTCATCTGTTGGGAGTTGGCTGATAAGGAAGCGTAGTAGCTCGGTGTCGAAACCCGAACCTGTACCCGAACTCAGCGGAACTGGCACCCATAACAGAACCGAGACGTCCGCAAAATTACACCTGACCTGACAGAGAGAAGTGTTGATCCGGTTAAAGTGTTTAAAGGGCGGTAGAAACAGTGTTAGCTCAGCTGCTAACTGCAATAGCTGGTGCTAATAGGGAAGTGAAGAAGAACGAGACAGGTGCGCAAGATCCGCAGGTGTGTTTCAGCCGAGACTCCGAGACCGGTAAGAATAAACCTCGAAATGTACCTGAGCGGAGAAAAGGAGTTAACGCTGCGAAAGAACTGTCCAGGGCTAACAGCTAGCGGGCTAATAAACAGGGCGGAGGTCTGTTAGCATCAGAGCTAATGACAAAGTTCAGCTGCAAACTGATTTTTATTTATTCCAGATGTTGAGGAGAAATTACAGTAAACTATCAATATACTCTAAGTTTAAGCTAAACAGTAAATTAATAAGATAAATGTTCCACATTAATACTGTAAAGATAAATTAATGCTGAAATAAGATAAAATAACATTAAGTAATGAATAAAGAATATAAATAAGTCATTTATAATACTTGTAAAATAAGTATTAAGTATCCTATATTACCTAGATAATTTAAGTCCAAATCCGATTCATAATTCTGTGATCTGGGTCTGAGTAATAAAACAAAAAAGTTTAATGACTATTTTATTTGTTTTTTATTTAATAAAAGATCGTCAAAATGAGTAAAATTCTTTAAAATTTAAACTGAGAGTGGTCAGAATTTCTTTAGGTAGTTAAAATCCAACCTAACCAATTGAGAGCCAAAATGTTTGAGGGTGTCTGTGATGCTGAATTGAACATCCTCATCTCCATCAAACTCTGACTGACTTAGGTCTGACTTAGTTATGGAATAAGATTCCAAAAGACATCAGGGAAGCCAGTTCACTGAGTATATTTAAAACCAAATTAAAACATTTTTATTTTCATCAGCCTTTGAAGAGAGATAAAAATGGGGTCACAATACGGAAACCATGAATGTGCGCTTTTTTTTTTTTTTTTTTTTTAATTTTGTTTTAATTCCTTATTGATTTAAATTTTAGAATTTGTATAATCACTAACTACTGCATTGTTATTTCACCCTTGTCTTATGCCAATCAATGCAAATCTCATTCCACTTCCTGTAATTA
>JAQQZY010000009.1:19996563-20007874 GCA_030068375.1 Ostorhinchus rueppellii | reverse complement strand
TATATTTTCACATTTTTAAGAGAAAGCACTTGGCTTTGAAACCAAGGAAGCAATTTAGAATCTTAAACTGAGGAAAGACATTCGAACCTAGAGAAAAGTGTTAAGTTTTTTCTTTTTTTAACTATTAATGACTTACAACACATCTGACTGTGCATCTGTAATTGAAACTGTTTTTTTTTTGTAAACAGATGACTTGACTTCAGCCCGCGAAGCCAATGTGAAGCTCCAAGCCACTCTGAGTGAAACTCTGGAGGAGCTCAACTCCTGCTGAGCCCTGACTGTTAAAGTCCCCCCACCAACCACTAACCCCACCCTCTGAGCACGCTAACCCCTCCCCTTGCTTTTCCCGGCGCTCTATGTCAGGGACAGTGGCCAAATCCTTCACTCCTCACCTTTTCTTTTGTTGTTGTGGAGGTCAGAGTTCATGTTCAACTCTGTGCCCCCCTTGTTTAAACATTCCTGTCACGTGACCATGCGTCTTTCCCCTCTGACGGTGCCAACTTCCCCTCAATGATAGGAGAGGGGCATGATGAGAGGATTTACCTTAAATTTATCTTTACTTAAAAATATGTTTATTGATAATTCCACTCTCATTCATTCCCTTGTTCATTAACTCATGAATGACCAGTTACTCTGAGTGTTTGTCTTAACACGTGTCTGCGTCTGATTAGTTTTGACACATTAACCTTTGACTAGAGCCAAATATACAAACAATATATTCTATTGTCTATGTTAGTGCCCTCTGGGGGCGTGGCTAAAGGGACCGATCAGCCAATTATGAGGCATTCCACTGCCATATATGGAATATGGAATACCAGGGGCCAATCAGAGGTCAGACCCCCCCACCTCCCATCCCAAACTCAGTGTCGGTGACCTTTGACCCAATGAGATGAATAAAGTTTAGAAGTGTTTTTATCTGAAAGGAAGTGATTTCACCTCATTGTAATAATCATGGCTGGTTTTATAAATAAAAGCACCGTCACTGCAACAGAAGCTCAGACTCGATTTTATTTTTGTAGGAAAATCAGTGTCATGAAATCTTATGAATGTTTGAGTTTTTACTTTTCTTCATTCCATTTTTTTATTTCAGTTTACTTAAAGTTGCATTTAAAAAAAAAAAAAAAAAAAGTATCATTTACAAAACTTCAACACATTCTTCTAGCTTTGTTTCAACCAAATGGCTATTTTCCTAAAGCTATAGAAAATACACCAGTTTTAAATGGAAATGTGAACCTCTGGAAATGAGAAAATATTGTAGTTTTTTTATAACTCCATAAAATGTTTTGTTTTTTTTTTTTAAAAGACAATGATTCTTGAGTTGTTGTTTTTTTTACCTGTAGCTCTCTTTCATTTTCAATTATTTTTACCAGATTTTTTTTTTCCATTTAGTTTTTAGTCTGGAATTTTTTTTATTGTTAATGGAACATTTTCACTGCTAGGTTTAGTGTCACTGCAGGTAGTTCAGTCACAGCTTCTGTCCTACTCAAAGGCACAATGGCAGCAACTGGAAATAGAACCACCAATACCTGACAGATGTAAGTCCTGAATGAATTGTCATTTGAATATTAGAAATGGAAATGTCTTAAATCACATTCTGATGGGTCTTGGAATGTATGTGGCTATGAAGCAAGTCTTATTAGAATATAATATATTTAAGTGTTTTTGATGACAATCAAGAAAACTACAAACACTACATCGAACTGCAGTCGCAGTTTCAGTCTGATAATGTTTTTGTACAATCTGAAAGTCTCAGACTCACTAAGTGTTTCTGTTAAATTCACTCTGATACAATCTAACTTCTGCCAGATATGGATCAGAACAGAAACAGATCAATGATTACATTCATGATGGTCTTAAAGATTTGGATTTAACCCTGTAAACACATTCACTAGTGTGAAAGCATTGTCCTCCACTGGTCAAACCTGAGAACTGATGGGTATACAGACATTTAATTACAGCAAGTTTAACCCTAGTTGATAATTAAAGGTTGAATATATTCTTGTTGGTTTATGATAATGCTACTGAGATTTTGTTATACAGACACTGAGTCTGTTTTTACACTCACACTTAAGCCCTAAATTCTGAGCTTATTAAACACATGAAAACATGGAAGAACAGTTCTGGAATCTGGACTCTTGTCTACAAAATGCCCAAACAAAGTAACTCTAACCCTAAAAGTACAGTAATGTTGAAACCTTAAGTTCTGTAGTTAAATAGTCACCAAGTAGATGACTATTAAAAATCAATATATAACAGATGTGAATATTCTAAATGTGCAGAAAGTTTTAAAACATTAACAGAAATCTGGTGACTCATATGAGCTGTTCAAGTCAAGTGTTGAAAAATAAAGTAAAATGTATCTTACATATGAACTGATGCTACATTTAAAGAGGTTTGTACAGGCCCTTTTTTTTTTTTCCAAATGTGACTTTATTCGGATAAGGAGATCTGATTCAGGATCATCTATCAGCTCCACAGACCTGCTGTGTCCTCGTGTCAATAATCAGTCACTGTCATGGGTCAAGTTATACTGATGAAACTGCTTCCTTGGCCAGGCTCAGGATTGGCTGTAGCTGCTCCTCTAATGATGGGGCATCAGTGTCGTTAGTGATGATCCAATCAAATTCCACTCCGCTGTCCAACCCGCACTCTGACTCTGCATCATCCACACCTGAGACACAGACAGACAGCAGGTGAGAGTGAAGTAATATGATTCAACTTCTTTACTGCAGTAAAAGTTACAAAGGCAGGCTCTAATCTGTCCTCAGAGTATAGGAGTTAACAGAAAGCCTTAGAAGCAGTTTGTGCATAACAGTCTGAACCTCAACTTTACTGATGTCTTTTATGTTTCCGTCTTTTATATCTTCATCTTATAATATATCAGGTTAGACTTTATTGATCCCACAATGGGGAAATTCACTGGTCAAAGCAGCAACAGATTAAAGTACAAGAAAAAATTGTACATGCATAAAGATAGTGCAAAAGACAATATAAAAAATTAGAATGCTAGTAATAAAACTCAACAGGCAACATATTTACATAAGAGTAGAACACAAACTGAGCAGAGTTACAATGTTTTGTTGTACAGTAACAGATCAATAGACAGACTGACATGACAAAAGTGTGTGGTACCTATGGTGAAGCTCCACCCCCTCTGTCTTCTGGTATTTTCTGAACATTGAACTCTGACACATCGGGTCTGTTTGGGGAACTCAGCCCAGAACCACTGGAGGTCTGACATCCGCCTCGCATCACTAATCAGCTGGCCAATCACAGAGCACACAGGTCAGGTGATAAGGAAGGACAACAGCAGAAGAAGAACAGTCAGTGACATACCCACACTGGTTGCCGGGCTCCTCTGGTTGCTAGGCGACAGAAGAATCCTGGGTCCTGTTGTCGTCTAGTTTCTCCCCAGAGAATCATGTCAGCTCGATGATGCTCCTTATAAGGACCAGTGCCCAAAAGCTGGTCCAGGTCCAGACCATGTTCCTGCAGGAAAACCAGAATCGGTGTTAGTCAGTGGTAACCATGGTGACAGAACCACAGTGTGCGGAACGTTGCAGCAGCAGTTTATATCTGACCTGAGCATACTGCTTTTTGAGAGGACCGGACAGACGGAGGATGCAACAAAGATCTGCTCCTAATCTGAAGAAGTTGGTATACAGGGAGTCAATATATTGAAAATCTCAGAAAATGTCATTGACATTATCAGATTCAGAGTGAACTTGTCAAACATCCAACAAGATGAACAAAAAACTGATCAATGTTTACACAAGATCAAATCCACCACCTGAATAATTCTGTTATCTAATGAATACAGTTGTAGAAACCATTATATATTCTAAAAATATATATTATAAATCAGTTATTTGAGCCTTAAACATCTCCCAGGACATGGATTCATGTTTCTATCATCGGTGGTGCTGAAGTCCCTTGTGGTGGAGTAGATGTGATTGTGAATATCATATGAACAGGTGTGAAATGAAAAAGAAATGAATGATGAATGTAAAACCCAGGTCTAAGGCTACGATGTTCAAAACTAAGGTCAAGCACAGATATTACATATGCAGGATTTAGGAGTAAAAATGAATCTGGCCTGAAAAATGGCACACACACGGATGTAAAGTTGACTAATCATGATGTGGGGAAACTTTATTAACATGTGGACAAGTTGGTTCTGGTTCTGTATCAGGCTCCAGAACTTACCGGTTCTGGATCAGGTCCGTCACATAATCTTTTCCGGACTTACGTTTCCCGCTGAAGACAAGTACTAGTTTGGGTTCTGCCATCCGCTCCTCCATCTGTGATCACCTAACGATACCTGAGCACTGTGATCGATCACCTGAAGCTTCATTCCTGTGATCTGACTCTGATCGGACCACTACATATCAGGACCCGGTCAGACCACTACAGACTGCGAATCTGTTACCGTAAATGTCCCAATAAACCGGAAGCGCTTCATATTAAAATATTCCGTGTATTCGATTATCAGATTCCAAATCAACGTTTAAACAATTAAAAATATTTGATTATTAACTATAAGCCACGTGATAATGGAACATGATCAAAAGCAACGAGGAGCAGTATGATAAACGTATGCTGAAGCGACATTACGGCACCACGAGATCTACGTCACGGTGTGGACTGAACCACTACGCATGAAGGGGAGGAGTTTATTTTCGATCAGTTTGGTGTAACTTAAACGTAAATATAAGGCGTTTTACCATCAGTTAAATATTTTTAAAATTAATAAAATAATAATTTTCATATAAAAATAACTGTGTGTAATCGTTCAGTCAGTTCAGAAAAGCGTCTTCTTTGTTGGTCTCTTCCTCTCATTCGTATTGTTGTGAAGTGGGTCAAAGGTTACAGAGTGCAGGCAACATGGCGGCGGGTTTGTTGTGGAGGAAAGTTTCGGGAGCAGCAAAAACTTCGGTTCAAAGGGTGAGGCACGAAAATTAACGGATTTAATTAAAAAAATTGGTATTCAGTGAAAGCAGCTAGCTGTTAATTTTAATAACCACGAATACAGTGACCATTCAGACCCGTAAATTGATATAAATGTGTGCAAATGCTTTGTTGGAAAGAAATCAGGTAACATTTTTTTTTACAATTTAGCATTAAACCTCTGCAGTTTTAACTGGATCATTATGGTCTCAACTCAACAGTTAATTAATGAATTAACCTGTTTAACCTTATGTGATTGGACATGAACAAACACTACATTTCCCAACAGTCCAATTTCTGAACACAATCTTTTTTTCTTTTTTTAAATTAAAAGGACAGTTTAAAATAGTCTAGACACTCATGGGTTCAATATCACCTTTTATACACTTGTATCACACCTACCGGTCAAATAACAAAATGTATCCATATTTCTTCAGATTAACCTTCACCTGTCAAACAAGCCACGCCCACAGATTTATTTCAATTCTGGCAGCAGAAACTGATCAATGTCTTTATTCAACCACTATTCATTGTTCCTGTTTTATGTGTCTTTTGTTGATGTAGTGTTAATATCAGTTTGTGCATCATTCTTATTCTTGTTGGGGGAAATGCAATGCGTGAGTACCTGTAAGGAAACTAAACACATCCAGAGACATTTATTTGTAAATAATAAGATATATTTATCAGTCAGACAGAACTATGTATGCAAGTCAAACTTTTAGTGTTGGTAAAATTTTAGACGTGCATTATTTGGATCTGGTCTTTAATTATGTCCAGTTAGAGACTTTGTCATTAATTCTGTTGAGTCTGGAGCATCTGCCTCACTGATCTTTGTCTCCCTGTCAGGCCTGGTTCCACAGGTCCTCAGCTCTTCCTCAGGCTGGTGCTCCTCCTCTTCCTCAGTCGTCCTTCTTCCCGCCTATCAATGGCGTCATGCTGCCACCAGGAACTTTCACCAACAGGGTGGCTTTCATTACCGGGGGCGGGACCGGACTGGGCCGTGCCATGACAACAACTCTGTCACACCTTGGAGCTCAGTGTATCATCGCCAGCAGGTCAGAGGTCAACGGGTGTAAACAGTTGTAATTTATGTTTGTTTATATTTGATAATCTTACATTTTCAGTTAGATCTTATGGTAAAACACCAAAAAATAAAACTGACATTCAAAGATAGTTCTCTATGCCATTGAGACCAAAGTCACAAGATTCACAGAAAGTTTCCAGATTCTTTACATAATGTTTAAACTAATACTGACAAAAAGTTTCAGAATTGTACAGGCTTTTTACAGATTTTTTTCCCCCAATTTGTTGGTCAAGTTTTGACTTTTTAAAAACTTGTTCTACTTATCAGAAAGTTGGATGTTCTACAGCAGACAGCTGAAGAGATCAGCAAGGAGACTGGGAACAAGGTGACAAACCAGAGCCTAAACTGAAAGCTGAACCAGATCTAGAACTGGTATAACTGTCCCCTCTGTGTTTCAGGTTCATGCGGTTCAGTGTGATGTGAGAGATCCTCAGGCAGTTTCTCAGTGTGTTAATCAGATGGAGGAGATTTCAGGACTTCCTGATGTAAGAACACACAAACACATCAGGGTTCAGGTCTGTCAGATTAAACGGATCTGAACCAATTTTAAATGCTACTTTGATCTGTGTTGTGTTTTTCAGTGAATCATGTTATGTGTAAATTATTTTTATGTCGGGGTACTGAAGCCATAGGGTGGACTTCTGGATTAATGGTTATCTGGAGTTTAACAATTGTTAACTCATACCTGTTACACAATGAGGCTGTTGTTGACATCGCAGTGTCTTGCCCCCTGATTGGTACAGATCATCATCAACAACGCAGCAGGAAACTTTATATGCCCATCAGAACGTCTGTCCCCGAATGCCTGGAGGAGCATCACTGATATCGTCTTGAATGGGACAGCATTTGTCACCTTGGAGCTAGGAAAGAGGCTCATACAGAAACAGAAAGGTTAGAGGTCACATGCATTCTGATCCAGAGGCAGAGAGGTCAGAGTTCTGTGACATCTGTTGACCTGAGGGGGGTCAGAGGTCACACAGATGTCATATTACTGCCGGTCTGTGTTGTTTATGGTATATCATTGCTGTCTAGGTGCAGCCTTCCTGGCCATCACCACCATTTACGCTGAGTCTGGTTCTGGATTTGTTGTTCCCAGTGCATCGGCAAAGGCTGGAGTTGAAGCCCTCTACAAGTCAGTCTGACCTTTGACCTTTTTTACCTGTTTTGAATCAATCATCCAAAATCACACACACTGGGAAATCTCCTCGACAATCAAACCATCAGACCTATTTAATTTTAACCCTTTTTTTTATTCTTTGGGTTATTTAACTCGTTTTTCCCTAATTTTTTTTCTCCTTATATTTTCACACAAATATCTGTATTCTGGTCCTTACATTTTTTTTTTTTACATTTTTTTTTAAAAAGACCTGCAAACCTTTATCCTTTTGCATCACTGTGTGTCACCAACATTAACTGGACAAAACTATAAAACATAGTAAAAGTGATCTCATGGTGAATCCAGGAGTTAATCACAACAAATAAAACAATGTAAAAGATAAAAGATGAAACAAGATAAATAAGGCAAAATGACTTATTTTAATGGTGTCACACGGTTGTCTATTATAATACTGTAGTAACGGCATGACTGTTTCAGGTCTTTGGCAGGAGAGTGGGGACGTTATGGCCTCAGATTTAACATCATCCAGCCTGGACCTATCAGAACCAAGGTACTGTCCACTGCAGCTTGGAAGTTTATTTACTTGTAGTTCTGTGTTGTTGTTTATCTGTCCTTGTTGTGTTTGTTGTCAGGGGGCGTTTAGTCGTCTGGATCCAACTGGAGCCTTTGAGAAGGGCATGCTCAATCGAATACCAGTTGGTCGACTTGGACAACCAGAAGAGATTGCAAACCTGGCAGCATATATGAGCAGTGACTACGCCACCTGGATGTCTGGAGCTGTAAGTTCATTTGAAACTTGAGTCTTGGTTTAGAATGGTCAGACCTTCAGGATCAGCCATAACAGCCCATTAATATTAGTAACAAATGACCAAATATAACTTTTAGTAGTTCATAAATTTGTTATAGTTAAAATGATTATTATGGTGACCATTGTTGGAAACATTTGAGATGATAAAAGTCTTGTAATCAGCTTGTAATTTGATTGTAAATATAGAACAAATGCCCTTGTGTGTGTGTGTTTTGTTTTGTTTTGTTTTTTTTATACAGAGGTTTTGATGTTCATTGTTTAAATGTTACAGATGACATTTGTTTTGTTTTTGTTTTTTTTCAGGTGATTCGATTTGATGGAGGAGAATATGTATCGATGGCTGGAGAATTTAATAATCTGCGCAAAGTGAGTGTCCCACAGAATATTTCCCTCTTTCTTCCCCTCTTCTAGATTCAGTTAAATTCTGATGGCATTGATAAGTGTTTTCTCAGATCAGGTGATAAAATGACTTGAACATGCCTCAATCCTTCAGATAAATAAGATACTTGTATTTTTGTGTATCAGGTGACTCCAGAACAGTGGAAGATGATGGAGGCCATGATCAGAAGCACTAAAGGGTCCTGAAAACACTCAGTTGCCTCTCCTTGAAATTTCCGCCCAGCAGGAATGCCTGCCCACCTGAGCTGAGATAACCAATCACATTGAGGCCTGATATTAAAGACGATTGTACGTTTTTAATTAGAGAGAAACATTTTAACATCAGTTACATTAAATACAGGATTTGTGTTGGTGTTAATGTTCTATAAATTACCATGTCTGTCACTTTATTGGTGGACAATTGTTTTGTGATTCATGCATAGGTTTTTTTGTTTTGTTTGTTTTTTTTCCACAATAAATGTTTCATATGAAGACTTTCTGCACCAGACTCTTTGGACACATCCCAAACTATGACATAACCTGAACTCCTCCTCATATGTAAACCAGCATATTGTACATAAAAGATTCAGGAACTATTAGTGATGAGTGGCTAAGATTTGTAGCCATCCACTATGAGTTTGACAATTAAATGGCTTGTGGGAACTACATTGAATCTAATACAAAGGAAAAAGTAGCACAGCATGAAATATTTCATTACAAATCATTTAGGAGATGTAGCTTATTATCTTAAAGGTATTCTGCCCTGGGTTCATCCCTCCAAACAGGGTCTATAGCATCTCAGGACTGTTCACATAAAGCTGGCTAATAATGCCCAAAATGTTCTCAGATACTTAATAATTAATCGAGATCCATTATTGCAATAAGAGTGTGAAAGTAAAGACATAATGAGTGAAAACATAAAAGATGCATCAAGACATAAGTGATATAAGACATTAAAATAATAATGAAAAGGACATGTAAAGAAAGACTCAAATGACATAAGGAAAATGAAGATGAGAACAATGTAAAACATGCAACACAAAGACTAAAGTGACCAGATGTGTTTAAAAGAAAATGACATTGTGATGCGGCACAATGAAAACATGATATTTTAAGTCATGACTCTAATCACTAAACTAAAGATGAAAGCTACAAAACAATCTGATCTGAACAATATGACCCAGATGGTGAAAGTTGAACCAATGCATGAAGAAAAATACTCAATACATGAGATAAGGGAGGTAACACAGATGGCTTGGGACGTTTTTTTTTTTTTTTTTGCTTCCAAAGCAAAGTCCTCATCCATCAAATATGTCACAACTGTTGTTACAGGTCAAAGGCTGAAGACAACATGTGCAACAGTCATGTCCACTAGCTGTTTAGAAATGAGAATCCATGCAAAAGAAGCAGCAGAAGACCAAATTAAGAGCTTCTAACCCAGAAAGACAACCCGTTGCCATATCATGAGCTCTGACCACAGTTCAACACATGGTCCTAATCCATTAGAGGGTGGCAGATGTACCCCTGAATCTACATTCCTACCTGTGGTTGCTGAACAGGGTCTTGTTTTGTCACTTGTTAACTTTTGTTGCTCAGGCAAGGTAAACAGTGTTATCTGAAGGCTGTCAGTTGTTTGCTTGCTTCACAGGATGGTTTCTGTTGAAATAATTCTACCATTGGGGGGATATTTGAATGTGAGGACAGTCATTCTCCCTTCTCCTATGTGCAAGAACAGACTTAGAAGCAAAGTATAGACTGGAAATGACACGTTTAGACAAAGACATACCTTAAATGGCATTTTTGTTTATAGGGATTTGATCATTTTAATATCGCAGCGCTTCCTCATCAGCATATGTTCCATTAAAACTGCTTCTCTAGAGCTCTATTTTACAAAGTCATAATCAACATCTTCTAGATTCACCGCTGTTCAAGATGAGTGTCATAGGGATGTAAGCATACAAGAACCAGAACTGAAACAGAACTACTCAAGTGTGGTGGAGATAGACATGTGAGACACTACTTGATTGTTAAAAATAGACTTTTATTGTGAAACTGTACTTTCACAGACTGATTTCACTGCATTTTACTCTGAAGGAGATCAGTGAGTGTTGATGCTATGCTGCTGAAGACGAGAGATGAGCTGTGTGACGATCTTCTGCAGAACCTCAGCCCTCATTTTACTGATCTGAAGAACCTCCTCATAGTTCACTTTCTCCTCACGGCTGTAGTCCACAGACACCTGCACAGGTATGTTATGACAAAGGTGTATCAGGACTGGTGCGCCAACACAGATAAATTGTGTTGTCATTGTTGACCTCTGACCTTGTTGGTGATGAGTGACAGACCCAGAACTCTGAGTCCACAGTGTTTTGCTACCGTCACTTCAGGTACTGTACTCATACCTGAGGAGGAGGAGAAGCAACAGATGAGTCAGTGTGAGCTGAAGCTAAAGTGTGTAGGTTTAATAAAGTTTAATAGCTGTATGTGTTATCTGTCACATTTCAACAGGGCTTCAGTGGTTTGTTTCTTCTTACCCACAGCATCACAGCCCAGAACCAGCAGCATTCGGGCCTCAGCGATCGTTTCAAAGTTTGGTCCGCTCACCATACAGTAAACTCCTTCCCTGATAAAATTACTGCAGCCGAGATCAGTGCCAACATCTACAGCCAAACGGCGCATCTGCTTACTGTAGGCGTCTGACATACACGGGAACCGGATCCCGAAACTACAAACCCACAACAAACACAACATTTGCATACGTATATGTACAGTATATGTATATGCATATGTACAGTATGTGTATATGTATATGTATGTGTATATGTACAGTATATGTATATGTATATGTATATGCACAGTATATGTGTATGTATATGCACAGTATATGTGTATGTATATGTACAGTATATGTGTATGTATATGTACAGTATATGTATATGTATATGCACAGTATATGTGTATGTATATGTACAGTATA
>JAQQZY010000009.1:19972133-19983041 GCA_030068375.1 Ostorhinchus rueppellii | reverse complement strand
TCTACAAAATATAATACAAAATCAGCCCCCCCCCCCCCCCCCCTCCCCCCGCTGGCCCTCCATCCATGCCAACAGCTGTTCGCCATCACTGGGAAATGACTGCGTTCTGTGTTTAAGACCCACATCACCCATATAAGGTAGTTCTAGCCTTAGTTTCTAAATAGGCTTTCTTCTAAAATAAACTCCAAATCTGTATTATCGTGTGTGTTTTTTGTAATCTGAAACAAACATTCATTCATCTCTGATAGATGAAGATGGAAAATGGCAGCCAAGGAAAACCCAACGGCACCAGGATTCCACCACTGGCATATGTCATGGAATTGCAACAACGGAGGATTTGAAAAAAAAACTTATTGTCATTTTTCTCCAACAGTGATACCAAATTCCTGTAAGACCATTTTATTCGTGCAGTTAGGATTACAGGTTTACAGAACGACGTAAATATTCACATGTAAATTGGCCGAGGGCTGAGCTGATGCACTTTCCCCTGTAACCTTTGTTTGAACTTGCTTGTGTTTTGGCCATGCACTCTCCCACCGCAGGGATTGATTGACAAATGTTCATCCAGTTTTATCATCATTTCGACACGTACACTGTTGGAGTGTTGCCTGCATGACACAAACAGAGACAGGTTGACTCACAAATAAACATGCACTGGAAGAAACCACCCGTGACCCTAGTGAGGATAAAGTGGGTACAGAAGATGGATGAATGAATGAATGAATGGAAGAAACCACACACAAGTTATACAAACTCTCACACATGCAGCATGTGAGTCTGAATGGTAACTTCATTTGGATGCATGGAAACTAAAGAGACCGGCAACAACATGTGCTCATGAGACTTTAAGTGACTTGTTTATTCTTTTTTTTTTTTTTTTAACTTCATACAAAAAAAAAAAAGGTTCCAAGTCATTTATATAGCTCATCATTACAACACAATATCCTCTATCCATTATTGACCCTAAGTATGAGACAGATGATAGAAAATGATGATAACATGGCATGGTGGTTAGCACTTCACAGGAATGAGGTTTGATCGTCAAAACCCATGACCTCATCGGAGCCTTGAGTGTGCATGTTCTCACCCATATCTGTGTGGGTTCTCTGAGGTCCCTCCTTCCTCCTACACTGAAAATGATCCAAACAGCTGTTGGTAACCAAAAAGAACTACTGTTATAAAACATTTAATAACTGTTGAGCCACTTATCATTTCAATAGTTCACTTAATATGATTCAGGTAAAATGCAGTTTCTTAGTTTTTCAGAGGAATCAGATATGTCTTTTTTGATTCGATTCTTTTCTCCAGAACGGTTTCACCAATAAAATCCATGTAGTTTAACAAATTACAGTGGTTGTACAGTAGATGCTAATAGTTAATGATATCTCTGAGGACCATTAATGAGCTCTCAGGGCCATCTGCATTATCAGTAAATATATATGTATATTTGTATGAAAATGATGGAATTTCACCAAAAAAAGAGCAAAAATGTAGGGGATAAAATCAGAATAAATGTTGATAAATGACTTATTAAAGGTTAAATTTGTAGAAAGATACAATTGGCAGTTGACGTTAAAAGCAGTTGTAGGTTTTTTAGGTTTAACAGGTTAAATATTCAGTTTCTATTTTTGAATCTCATCGTGAATCACTGGATGTGTCAGCCCTGTGGTGGACTGGTGGCACATCCATAGTTGTACCTCGTGATCGGCTACAGCGCCCCTGCGACCCTCTAGAAAATGAATGAATGATAGAAGAACATAGAAGAACCCTGGACAGTGAGTACAGTTAGTTCAGCAGATGTCAGACAGATGTTAGATCATCCCTATCTACTACTGATTATGGATTTTGGTCATGACATGATGTGTTCACAAAAAAATACATATAAGCAAAACACAGCGAGGGTCAAACACAAAGAATGAACTCTGTTTCTTACTTCTCCAGCTTGTCAAGACATCAAACATGCCGTCTAGATACACTTAAAGTTGAATACATTTTGTTCCTTTTGAAAAAGAAGTGACAGTTTGGAAAAATTCCACTGCACCACAGCAGCACAGCTCTCTTGAAGTTGTGTGGGTTGCAGGAAATCTGTTGAAGCTGAAGGTCATCATGCCAAAAATATTGAACGTTATCGTGTCTTTGATGATTTACTGAAAACTGATTTACAAAATCTGGAAATAATGATGTTAAGGTAAAAGTATAGGACCCATGGGGCAGTTTATGTTCCTGTCAGTTTACATCACTGTTTTCATTTATCTGTCTGGGGTTAGTCTTTCTGTTTATAGTTTTGTAAAATGTCAAAAGTTTGTCTTACGCATGCACATCCAACTCTTACTGTGCAGCTTAGTCTTCACCTGATTTAAATAAAGGCGTTTATATCGTACGTCTTAGATCCAAATGTTTGTTGCATCAGTCATCGCTATGTTGTCATTTTGTACATCCTTTTGCACTGTGTTTGAATACGTTGGAATGCATGTTCTGTAGCCAGAGGGATGGCAGTCAGAGTCATGGCGGTTTTCCCATGTCTGGAAGCAGGCATGGGCTAAAAGGATTTACAGGAATTGTGGTGGAAGTGACGCAACAGCATCTGCAACAACTGAAGCTACGGCTCACTGCCAAAAAAGTGAAGAGGGCTGTTTATGTGCAACTGCATGTGGGTACATGGACTCTCATTTGTGGAAAACCACCGCCTCTGTAAAAGGCCAAACAATAACAGCAGCTACTGGTCTGTGCACGTTCACATGTAACGACACTGATTTTCTGCATTTTGATTATTAGCTTCAAATCTGTTATTATTTCAGACGGGAAGCCAAAACAAACTGAGTACATTTCACATGTCAATCTATTTTTTTTTTTGCTTTGTACTTTAAGAAAGTCTTAAACCAACTGAGTAAATGCATAAGTCATTAAATGGAGACAATGAAATAACTGGGTGCCACTTAAGGCTGTGAAGAACTAATGTCAGTTATACAAGATCCATCTGCTCATGTCATGAAATACAATGAGCTTGAGGGCAAAGTAGCTTCAGAAAACACAAATGTGCTGGGTTTTTCCCGGTTATTTTACTTAATTTCATATTATTATTCACAAAAAATGGAAGCTGGTCGTACACATACTTATACAGTGTTATCAAGTATAAGTACACATCAGGCTTACTATGGGTGTATGGTTGGCTGCTGGTGTTTGCAAATGCACATCTTTTTGTTTCACTGTGTGTGTGTGTGTGTGTGTGTGTGTGTGTGTGTGTGTGTGTGTGCGTGCGCGTATATCTATATCTTCGCCTATTGATTGGATACGTGTGTCAGAGCGAACACTGTCTCAAATTGATCTCCTCCATCTTTTCGGTCTTTTGTAATAACACAATGGCCAATTGCTGACCCAGAGTGTCCTATTGCATCTCCTGACCTGAAATCTGAACATGAAGAAAGTTTGTACTGAAACTGTTATCATCTGTGATCATTTTGTAATTTGGCTGATTACAGTCTTACCCAGTGTGCACCTAATCCTTAAGTTGTGGCAGGTTATGTTATGTTGTGTAATGGTTGCTCATGTTTTTAATTTGATCAAATATTTTATAAGAAAAAAAAACATTCATTTTGCATTTCTACAGTTTTTTTTTTTTTCTGCGACTAGAAACACCTACAAAACCCAAAACAGGGAAATTTGGAAATAACATCCTCAAAGCAGCTCTAACAAATCGGATTAAGCTTCAAGAACTCGATGTGTTCAAACCCTCAGGAAAACGGGGAGTCATTTGTATTTGCTTAGTAATCCTAATGACCACAGATAGAAGAAACAGATAACTGTGACTATGTGAGTCTTAGTGCAGAAAGACAATCATCAGCACTGTTAACTGATAAAGCCTGAAGGGCAGGTATTGATCACTGATCGTTTATGAATGATCAACACAGATAAGAAGGCTGGATGTTTTAATTAAATCCTGACACAGTCTAAGACTAATCATAATAGAGATTCTACTAAAATTGATGTAAATATTAAATGCGGGGAAATATGTTACATAGACAGTAGAATGTAATTTAAATACAAATAAATGCAGCAATAATTTGAAAAGAAGTTTTGCTATTCGCTTGAACTCATCACATCGTCATTGAAATGCTTCACGGAAATTCCAGGAAGTTGCACAACTCAACCCAGCTTTACTACAGACTGCAACTGCCTCATCACACTTCTTTCTCTATGCGCCAAGGATCTGATATTTAGCCAAACACTTAAATACTTCCCCCATTCACCTTAAAAAAATGCATAATGAAAATCAGACTCACTGCAGGAGAAAAAAACAGTAAGGAGCAGAGTGAGGAATGGATGCTGTAGAAGGTAATGATGGAAGAAACAGTGCAAAAGATTGAAAGGCTAGCACACATACATAATAATCAAAATGTATTTAGTATCATCCTACCAAACGTTCTGGATCATTGTCGTCATTATAATGTATTCCTATCAAATAAGGAAGTGAAAAGAGTAAATGCCCATTTTTATGGCTCACTGTGGGTGAAAATGGTTAAGATTCAGGTTCAGAATGCTTTATTATCCCAGAGGAAATTGTTGGTTATTTACTTATTTAATTAAATTAAATTATTAATGGCCACATGTTGTTATTTAATATAACTGCAAAATATAGGAGGGTATAACAAGCAAATTTATCTGAATGCGTACTTGATATAAAGTATTAACTCGTGGAAAATGGTTGCATCCATAGACATAAGGATGTGTATACATTGGTTTTCACCTCTAATGGGGTTGGAAGAGACATCTGCAGGCTAAAAGAAACGAAGACAGACAGGTAGACAAATATGCAGGAGTGATCCCATAGATAGACGTACAGGGCCTTATCTTTACATCAAACCAATTCATTCAGTTACTGTGTGACTACTCTGACACAGTAAACTTCCAGAACCCTGGCTAAACCGAAGGACAGGGACCGGGGCAGGTCAAGTTAATGTGTCACCAACTTTGGCTTTCAGTCCCCATTGTGAAACTCTTGTGTTAATACGTGCAGGCCATGCTGAGCTGTGAAGGGAGAAAGGGAGGGTTTATGGTGAAAGGGGCTTATCTCAGCGATTGATCCGCAGCTATAAAATGCCTGCAATGGCAGAGACTCAGTGTGGACATGCTGCTGCAGCACTGAGCCTCCAAACCATCTCCTCTCTTTCTTCTTTTCCTCTTCCAGATTTTCATCACACCTTTTTCTTCTTCAGTCACCATGGGAGTTGCCTACAGCGTTGGAGAGTAAGTGAAAGGCTTCACCACAACAAAATGATGCTTTGTGACAGCACGTTGTGAATATATGGATTTTGATCTGAAACTGGATTCTGGATTCCATGATGCAAATTCATTAAGATGAGAAAAGTTGAGTAATGAATCGAATCATCTAACTTCCCTTTAAATGAAATGAAACTTAAAGTTACACTAAAACACATACTCAAACAAATTGCCTTGTGCACACTGGGTGTAATTCTGTTCACATATTGTGATAAATTATTTATTATATTAGAGGGTGGTTGGTTGTACAGTTAATTGTCACGTATGCAACACAAAGAGAGAGAGTGGGAGGCATCCTGTTGATTTTATTTCGTAGGTCTAGAAAGATTAACACCTCAAACACTCAGTGTGTTACACTTCCTTGATAGTCATGTCCTGGCTCGTCTTAACAGATTTACTGCATTCTTCTTCTTTTATTTTGTGGGTTGGTCCAACCGCTACTGAGATTAACAGTCACATTAGATTAATAGTGCATTCACATGTAATGTATGGAAGAAACAAAAAGCAAACCTAAAGTGACAACATGTTTTTTTTCTCAATAATGCACAGTACAACCTATACTTTTTTTGTCATTATGTTATCTATTTGTTTTATTTAGCTTATTTATTTAGCTTTATGAAATTATTTCTGCAAACACATGCAGTAATGAAATGTGCTTCCATTTACATTCTGTCCTCTGCTTCTACAGGGTTGACCACCTTTACACCTTCTTTGTGCAGTGGTCACCACACATCTACAAAGGCAATGAGCACCAGCAACCCCCCTATCTCAGTGGAGGGAAACATCAGAACCACTATCTGGTAGTGGAGAAGGACAAGGTGGAAGTGATCAACAAGCTACTTAACAACCCTGTCAACCCTTCTGCCAAAAACTGGAAGGTAAGGGTGAAATCAACCCTTTCATGCACACTGGTTACTACAGTGGACAGCTATTCTACAGCGGTTCTCTTATGGATTTTGTTGTTTTAGTTCCATATTAGGCAACACAATGAACATTTATGCATCATCCCATACACTGACATTCATCCCATAACTGCAACTTTCCTGTTCTTGATAAACCTGATCTGTTGTGATATGCTTTAAGGTAAATAAACAAGCAAAACATTTTTTTTCTCCATATTATCTCTAAGAAGTGCATAATAACTAGTATTAGAGTATGATCAAATGTGAGAAAACATGTGATTAGCAACATTAACAACATTTTTGTTGCATAGTTTTTCATATCACCTTCTCATATTAGGTTTTAAATACACGTTTCTTTGGTTCAAAAATGAAATGTATGGTGTCCAGCTGAACAGACAAAACAAACAAACAAACAAGCTCGATTGCATTTTTGTTTCACGACAGAAGAGGAATAAAAACACTCAGGATCTATATCTTGACTAAGGTTCTCATAATTCATACATGAAAAGGTTAATGTACAAAAACATATGCTGCAGAGGATTTACCAAACGTTGAAGAAAATTCTTTGTTAAACAACTGAGTAATAAAGCATCCCAATTTACTGTAACCGCTGAGCCAGAGTGCTTGGCACTTATCCCAGACATTGTGGGAAATCCCACTCTCTCCACATATGGGCATCCTGTCTTCAGCTCCCTCCCACCATAACAGAAATGCATGTCATCTTAAAGAAAAAAGAAAGTGTATACAGATCAGAGCCAACCAATGAGGAGCACCCCTACCTCCTGTTTCCAGCCAATAGAATGTCAAATGGAAAAAAGTGAAAGTAATGTGAGGCGTACTAAAGTAGTGGGCGCTCCTTCATCTGGTTTACAGACATGTGGACCTGCAGAGGGCAAGCCTTGACAGAGAAATCAAGAGCTATGAAGCTGCTACCAGACAATATCAAGGTTCTTTATTTTGCCAGTGACTGTGTGGAGCCGTATGTTGAGGTAGGACTTCTATATGGCATGTCTTAGCTGCATGTGGGAGGTAGAAGAAACCTTATATCTGAGATTTTGAAAATGGTACATTTGTCAGCATTGATCCATTCATTTTCCTACTCAAATGGTGCTATATTAAATACACAGAAATACAAACTAAACAAAAACCTTGAATTTAGATATGCACTTATACACTATTCTCCAGATTTATATCCTCACTGTAAAAAGTAAAACATTGAATCAACTTAAACATTTTCCTTCAATAAGTCACACATAAAAAAATCAGTTAAGTGAACCAAATTAAATTACATTTAACGCAATTTAATTTGGTTCACTTAACTATTTTTTTTTTATGTGTGACCTATTGAAGAACATTTTTTAAGTTGATTCAATGTTTTACTTTTTACAGTGCTTATTTATAGACAAGGTAAGATGCCATCTGATGTGTGCTCATGTGCATGTCACGTTCCTTCATGATTATTTTGCTCTTCATGTTAGTTACCATGCTACATTTTGTTGGGAGAACTTATAATTGTGCAGTGACGGAATATAATATAATCAAAACAACCCTTACCTTTTGCCCACGATGTGAGGGATTTTACACAGCTGCTTTCTGAGAATGAGTCTGTCCCCACCACATCCTGTGTGTAATGCAAAGGCAAAGAGGAAGAAATAGATTGATGTGTTGTCAAAAATCTGAAGCAAAAATTCTCTGACTTCATTTTTTTTGTTCTTGTGGCCTTTTCCAGATCATCACAGTAAAGGACTCTAAGCGCCGTTTGAGTCTGTGCAGCTCAGAGGACTCTGAAGCGGACGAGCCGGAATACCATGAAGATATCAACAATATTCTTCCTGTCCTGAGTGACCACAGCCATCTGCTGGATGACCATCACCTGGAGAGAGTAAGCTACACCTGCCTGCAGTTCATGTAGTCTAACAGGGCCATCAGGGAAAGATTACAGATATGAACTAAAGTTTATTTCAACAGCTTGTGGGTCAGATGCCACCAAGGACCCAGGGGTATCCATGGCAACTGGTCTACAGTACGGCGGTCCACGGTAGCAGCCTGAAGACACTGTACAGAAACATGGCTGGTCTGGATAGTCCCGTGCTGCTGGTCATCAAAGACATGCAAAAAAAGGTTTGCAGCGTCCACTGTCTGACACGCTCAGCTGAGAATGTGTTCCAATGTGGTACTTTTTATGACCTGTTTTTTTTTTTTTGGGTCTTTTCAGGTATTTGGAGCTTTTTGTTCAGATCCGTTCAGAGTCAGTAAATACTGCTATGGTACTGGAGAAACTTTCCTGTTCAGCTTCAACCCTGATTTCCAGGTAAGATAGTTTATTTGTGTCTGGTTTCCGTTATGGTCATATTATTTTTCCAATTGTTGGTTAGTGTGCAGAGGTTTCTTATGTATAGCTTTCTAATGTGTATCTGATTTGTGCAGTCATACAGGTGGAGTGGAGAAAACTCCTACTTTGTGAGTGGCAACATGGAATCTTTGCAGCTCGGCGGAGGAGGGTATGTACTTTTCTTTTTTTCTAATAGATACGGAAAGTTCTATGTTTAACTGTCATAGAGTAATAAAAAAGAAAGCCATATAATGAATATTTTATCTTATGTTTAATATGACTGAGACTAGCATAACGGAGGTCACAAAAACTCTCCACATCTCACATAAATGTACGTTTTCTCTTTAGGGGTGGTTTTGGTCTGTGGTTGGATGCTGATCTTTACCATGGCTCAAGCTTTTCCTGTCCTACTTTCCACAATGCACCTCTCTCGACACAAGAAGATTTCATTGTGCAAGACCTTGAGGTGTGGACTGTGCAGAACTGACAGACTGAAGATCTGCAAAGAGAAACCACTATCCTGCCTGGAGTTGGACAGTTTCAAGACCAGTACAAGCCAGTGGTGTATGAAACCTGATAGAGCCTAAGCTGTAATCTGTGTATCTGACCTGCATGGAAGCTGCTGTAATGGTTCTCAGGATGTATTTTCACTTACCACTGGATTGATCTGCACCTTTTCCTGATGCAAGAAACTGGCCAAAGTCCTGTGATTCAACTCCTGCTGTACTAAATCCAGTTAATAACTGGCACTTGAAGCTTTAAGAACTCTAGGCCGTCCCTTGGCTCTGAGGGGCGTACTTAGAATAAAACAAGTGGATAAAATGCCTGTACAGCACATTTAGGATATTACGACAGCTTTTTAAAATTTATGACAAACAACCACGATAGTTTTGTAACGTGTTCATAGTTCACAGTAAGTGCACATAACTATACATACATGGCTGATTAACATATAAATATTTCAGACAAGAATGTAATAGTAATTAACTTATTCTTACAGTAAAAGCACTGCAGTGGCACAGAACCCACAATGCCTTAACTTGACTTAAATTGTGCATTTATGTCAGATCCAGTTTTTAAGCCCTCAATATGAAACAAAAAATGAAAAAAAAAAATGCTGTAGGTAAAGACCTCACAGCTTGGGATGCTAAATAAAAGTTTTTATTGCACTATAAACAATGTTATCTGGGATGAGCGTTATTTTGCGGAAGAAGGGACCTCAACTGCTAACTGTCACTTCTCTTTTTTAAAAAAAAAAAAAAAGAGAGACACCTGCCTGCTTATTCACAGAGATCGACTTAATATGGTTTAACTCAGTGAAACGTTTCCAACCTTTTACGTGTTTTTGATATTTTTTCATGAAAATTAAACAGGAAAGCACAGAAAATATTCATGTTTTTCCTCTGTTTTTACATTTAATTTTGTTTGTGTATGAATTTGAGTCTGACAGGCAGTGCTGGCGCTGTTGATACTGTTTGACTGAATTTTATTAAAAGTCTTTCCTGCTGACATTGTCTAAAGCAGTCGTATGTCATTATAAATAAACACACACAGTCATTATAAATACAGACTTCATCTCCTCACATTTGGAATTTAAATCTGGTGCTGCTGATCTTTTACCATAAGGTAGTACAAAGTAATTAACCACACGTAGTGAAAATTCTTGGTGGAAATGACATTCATAGCAGTGGTGGCTGCTGGTCTTTCAAAGAGGGGAAGCTCATTGTCAGCTTACATCATGAAATTTGTCCATTTATTTATATGCAAATTCTACTCCTGTTCCTTTTAAGGGAAAAGGGTCTGTGACCCTGTGATGCTATAGTTCACTCCAACCCAGCCAACAGTGTGATTGAACTATCTAATGAAATTATATTATCTCAAACAAGGAATTATTGACATTGAAACAAGAAAATGAGTGTTTTATTTACAGTGTAAGAAATGAGTAAGTAATTTAGCCAAGAAAATGTCAACAAATGGGTCGTAGTTAGTCTTAGCTCCAACTTTGCTTGCAAAATCCACGATAAGATTGATAGGCTGAGCAGTCAAGTGACGAAGTATGTCTCAAAACACCTGTCAATCAAAACAGGATTCAGTCTTTCGACTGATCCGCCAATCATCATGCAGAAGTCCAGAGTCCAGGCTGGCCAAAGCCCGCCCACAGCTCCATTCCCCCCCAGAAATGAGGGTGGGCACAGAGGTGTATCCGACGGCCCTCTGCATGGCTTGGTCCATTACTCTTCCCACCTTTTGGTTGTTTTGACCAGGGCCTCCAACTCACTTTTTTTTTGGCCTATTTTTGTGATGATGTTTTTAATTAAAATCATTCATTCATTCATTCATTCATTTTCTATACCCGCTTTATCCTCACTAGGGTCACAGGGGTCGCATGGAGCCTAT
>JAQQZY010000009.1:19951182-19963946 GCA_030068375.1 Ostorhinchus rueppellii | reverse complement strand
TAAAATTTTTTTTTTTGTCTTTTGCAGTATCTGTAAGTGGTAAGGCTTGAGATTATAAGTAGGGACTAATGTCTGCAAATTCAAGTAAAAACACAGACTGCCACTCCTGTGTGAATACACCACATGAAACTCAGATGGCAGGGGTACATTTCTAAATCACCAGAGGTCCCCAGGTTATTCTAATCCTCTGCAAACAGGGCTTATGATTCAGATTGCCTGACATGCCTTAGTACTTTACAGGTCTGCATTTTTGCATGTATGAAATTGAATATAGTTAAATCATTCGAGGATAAATGCTCATCTTACCTCTTAACCGCTGGTCATTCTGCAATCCAGTGGATGTGTGAAATCCTACTGTTGTAATAGCAACACCTTGTTACTGTTAAAGGCTCTTTTATGGTAGAAACAACTGAGCAATCCTCTGATACTCAAGTATGTAACACAACGATATACCTGCTTATGTGAAATTTTATTTGATGTGAAAGTCATGTAAAATTATATAAATGAACTGACAGGATGGTGCATGAAATTAATAATTTTAATAAATATATCAATGAATGAATGAATGAATGACATATGTACTGTATAAAAGGGTATGCACTTTAAGAAATGTTAATTACAATAAATAATATATTGTTGCTTCTCCGTATAAGTCTGATTCTAATGCTGTCTCTGATGATCAGTTTACACGTAGATAGATGGATAGATAGATATGTTTTTATTTTTGAATCAGTAATAACAGTCATTAAAGGTAGTTTCAGTAGTTAGTCACTGCATTGTTCTTGTTAACATGTCATGCCCCTTACAGCTTCTTACACCAAGCTTCAAATGGTAATGAGCTTTCCTGAATTACTGAGCACACCTGTAATAAATACATCCCCAAAAGCACCTGAGCTAAGTGGTATCAGGTTCATCCTATAGCACCATATTGTCTGTCAGAGGCAGACTCATGTTCTCTTTGGCATCCGTTCAGTCTTGTTAACTACCTTGGCTTAATTTCTGCTCCGTCCTTCACTTTCCCCACATTCTAGAGTGGTGGAGGAAAATGTGGTGAATAGACGTCCAGCAGAAATGAACGGAAGCTTTTGTTATTTAAACCCACAGTTGTATGCTTATGTAGACCAAGTGTAGTTGAATAACATCCAGTGAGACCTAGCGGACCAAATAATGCAGTTACAATACAGTAATTAGATAAATAACCTCAGTAACCACGATAATATTACAGCAGTGGTTAAATCACACTTGATGGTTTTTGTCAGTTTGCATCTTATCTAGCTATGTTACACTCCACTTTCAGCATCTTCCACTTATTCTCATATTGCAATAAGAAGCTAACAATATAATAATAGTAGTAATAATATGATAATAAAGGATTGTTTGGACTGATTGTAACTGAATCTGCTGATGACCACTACAAGGTCATATTTCATTAGCTATGACCCACAGATGGAATATGATGTTTACAAAACTATATTGTTTTGCAGTATTTGGCAAATATCAATTAAATTAGACACATAAATGTTATCAAACAAAAATAGGCCTAATTAATAAATTTGGAGCAATTGAGCATCCCTAAAAAAATTGCCACTATACCTTATCACAATTATCTGAGCTATCTGCAATTATTTATTTGCAATAATCATCTCTTTTCAGCTGGATGGAGCTAGAGTAATGTCTCTATTTCCAGATCATTTTCCACCACCGCATTATTTTTTAATGATGTCAACTTGTTGCTTCCTCTTTGTCTCGAGTTAAATCACTTGATGATTTGTCACTACCTTCATGAGTAATTTCTTTATATATGTCAGTAAAAGCTTTGTACATTTACTTATATCTAATCTTAATCTGTCCTATGCAGTTTTAACTACATTTAAAAGTAAAACAGAAATGTTGACAAGTGGCTCTTCTGCTGTTATCGTGTACTGTAGGAGTATAAATAAACTATTACTAGGCTGACATTATTCTATTTATATATGCTTCAAAGATTTATATAACAATCAATTGCAATTACCTAGTCATCAAGGCAGCAGCACAAGACAAATTGAGCAAATAAGGTAAAAAAAAAAAAATAGTGCAAGCAATGCTGTTTTACTACAGTGAGAGCTGCTGTGCAATAGCTTTGTAACTGATGCTCTGAGTAATGTCAGTCAAGGCATAAACACTAGAGTGAGTTTCTGTTCACTCCAGCAGAGTGATCATTTCATGGTCATCCTTCCCCTGCCACAACATCTCACCCTTAAAATCCACCAGCCCCTGCTTCCTTGCACGTAAAAGAATCCCCACGAGTTTATTAGAAATTGTCACATAATGCTCAAACAGTTTCCCAAATTCGACAGTGATCACTTTCTTGTCACTGCCATCCACGTCTTTGTATCTGCCCTCTCCGATGTTCCTTATGATGTCACAGAGCTCCTGCACCTCCATGCTGATATGAGTGTGAGCATCCTTCCCCCGTTGCTCCGTCAAGGAGCCCTGCAGAGGCCTCCCATAGTCATCCTGCCCCCTCTGAGGGACCGCCACACTGGGCCTGGTGTTATGACTGAAGGGGTTGTGTCTCTGGTACTCCTGACGCTCATCGGACCACTTCTGCCAGTTGTCCTTTAAGCCTTTCACTGAAACAATGCACACTGCTGTGTCTTCACTCAGCTGAGCAGAAGATGGGACGTTTTCAGTCTCCATGATTGTTGTGCTCTGGCTGTTTGTTTCCATTCCTGACTCTGTAAAGTACAATAATTCACATCATGTTCACATATTTACTTAGTGAATTCAATATTAGGCAGCAATGTTGTGACGTAAAATATGAGATAAAACACTAAATATAAGTTGCATACAAATCAGTAGATAAATATTTAGATTTTAACAGTGGTGGGATCAAAGTATTTTTGTTTTAACAATTTATCTCAGGTCATTTATTTGAATATTTCCATTTTATGCCAATTCACACTTCTTCACTATTTTTCAGATATTAGTATTGTACATTTTACTCCACTATACTATACACTATACATATTTTTTTCAGCCCCCCTCCTTCTAGTAAAAACACATATCTCTATGGCTTTGTTGAATTTTTGTGTCAAAGTGAAGGATTATGAAAATTGTCTTCCTTAAACACTTATAAAAGCCTATTGAATTCACTGTTGAACACACTATCGCAAAGATGACATGAAAATTTTGCTTTATATTGATTTATAACTCTTACAGGACAGCAATACAAATATACGTTTATGATGGTCTTAGAAAAGCTAGAAAAGCACTGATGTGGATTAAAATACTCCCAAATTAATTACAGTTACTGAAAAGTAGTTAAAATTATTAGTCAAATGTAACATACAGATGAATGCAACAATAATATTAAACCATCACTGATAGCTTTTAACACATATTGAAAATCAAACCTAATGAGATTTGCAGAACTTTTACTAATGTATTATTTATTTATTTATTTTTTACTTATTTTACTTTTACTTATATTTTCATAGAATGGTTTTAGTACTTTCACTGAAGGATCCAAATACTTCCACCACCACTAGATTCCACTGGTTTTTCTTTTTCTTTAGGTCATTATTTTAGGCCTATTTCTCTGGTTCAAATTCAATGAGACATAAAAAAGAGAAATACAAAGTTAATCATCAAAACTGAAAAGAAGCATGTCAGGTACTCACACATCAGGTAACTTACATGTCATACTCGATGCCCTCTCCACCCGCAGTTACGTTTTACTGAGGCCAAAGACCAAACACTGTCCTGTGTTACAATGTAATAACGCTACACAACTTCACAACACTGTAGCTGCAATGCTGACAGTTGCAAGAGAGCAAATGCCCCTCTGTACTGAGACGAACCACGCTGACGGACACCCATCTTAGCCAATGGCGTTTACGTGAGGATTCAGGCAGCCAATCATCATACAGAGGGGGCGGTCACAACAAGATGCCTCTAAAGCAAAGCAGATTATATCCAGAAGCGGAGAAAGGAGTTAATCTAATTACGCACATGCCGGATAGTCATAACTGATGGCAATAATTACATATACTCAACTAATTGTTAATTCCAGAGAAACTTGTATTTAAATGGAATCTGGAAAACACAAGTATTACTTAATTTAGAATCAACAAGGTCACCATTGATAATAAAAGTGTTATAATATTACGTGTGTTGGGGTAGAAATCCGCAGGAACACCTATAAGTTACATTTGAAGGACGTTATTTCCACTAAACTGGAAGAGGAATCTCATTCTTCTGCCTTTTATGGACATTTGGTGTTCAAGCGGAACCTTTTTTCAAAACACGTTTCAAGACGGACGTGTTTTCAGGACTCAACAAACATGGCGGCTACCAACAGTCGATCATGCTTGCAGTATTTAATACATCTTGCACATGATCATCTAGACTTCAGGTTGCCGGTAATCTTTTACATATTATTCCAGTACCTTTTAGATACTGTAATATGAATGTGGATGATTTTTTCCTGATGTAGCTGATGTTTTCCGGTGTGATGTGTTAGCTTTTAGCTAATTCAAACACTATCAGCCTATTACTATCATGGTTGTTTCAAGTTGCAGAGTTATTTTAATTTTAGGGTATGGTGATGCTTTGATAGAGTGATAACACGTACCTATCAGTTCCCTAGCTGACATCTCTCTTAAAACGTTAAATATAAAGTGACAGGTTCTAATCATGCATATCTACTAACCACGTCTAATGAAACTCACATAAATGTGGTTTGTTTGCACATTTCTCCAGGAGATTAAAGCTCTGCTGGCTCTTAGAGGAAAACCATTCACACCCACTGGAAACTTCAAAGAAAAGGTTTGTAAATATGATATAAGAGCATGGTTTATCAACTAAATTCCTTTACAAAAAAATTAACCCTAACACCTGACAAATCAAGACTTCCTTCATTTCACCCTTTCATGTCACTTTCTGTAGTGTCCTTTTTGGTGCTTGGAAGGTTTGTCTGAGGAAGATGTTTGCAGTGTCATGGCCAGATCTGTTTGTGCAAAGTAAGTGTGAATCTGCTTTTGCAAAAAGGTCATAATAGTCAGAACATTTTTGATGCATTCTTGCACATATTTAATTTTGTATGCAAATACTCCCCAGTGTCCATCCACTCTGTGGCCGTAGTTGAATGTGTATGTCTGATCTTGTCACTATTTTTCTAGATCTGCTTTTGAATTATGGGGTCATGGACAAACACACAGTGAACTCAGAACATCCCTCTTGAACTACCCAATGAAGAATATGGTCAGTGATGCTTGATTTACTTTTCCACACATAAACCCCCTTGAAATTAGTTTATTAACATGCAAAAGGTGTGTAAAGTTTGTGTTTATTTTTTGTCTCTTTTCTTACATCACAATACAGACTCCTTTCATGCATAAAGACTCCACATATAGAATCAATGTCTACACCTTCAATAAGACTCTGGAATTTGCAGACAGAATCAAAAGGATTGATGTGAGCATAAATAAATTAGCCCATCTGAAAATGAAGAAGTGTCTGAACACATTTTTTCATAATATTAAGTTTCATTTCTTTGTCAGGCTATGGATTATCTTCCTTTTGAGGGCACAGTGAGTCTCAAGAGTCCTCAGCATGTCTTCTGTCTGCTGGAAGATTATGGCACCGACCCCAATAACATACCCGAACATCCGGACTACATCTATTTTGGCCGATGGGTGAGTGTTAGTATATATATATATATATATATATATATATATATATATATAAAGTATAATGATTTAGTACAGAGCGGTGGGAAACCTATTAAAACGCTGTGTTCAGAAAATGTGGATATAAGTACATAATGGAGTTAAAATATATTTTAGAATTATAACATAATGTACTGTTTATATATTAAACCACATTAAGTTTAGCCCGCTTCTTTCCTCTGTCTTCTCAAATACACTTAATCACTTCATCTTTCATCAGATAGCGGATGGACAGCGTGAACTGATTCGCTCCCACAGTGTGAAGAACAGACACTTCATTGGAAACACTAGTATGGAAGCCGGCCTCTCTTTCATCATGACCAACCACGCAAAGGTGAAAGAAAATGACCTGGTATTTGATCCGTTTGTCGGCACCGGTGAGTTAAATCTGTCACTTTAACATATATGAAGAGACATGTGGACAAATGTGTAACAAACGTTTGTCCCTGATTGACGTATTTTAGGAAGTTTGTTGGTAGCATGTTCTCAGTTTGGAGCCTATGTATGTGGAACGGACATCGACTACAACACTATTCATGGAAAAGGTAAGCTTGCTTAGAGTTTTTGACACTTTAACTATATTTTTTAATGTTTTATGATTGTGCCTGAATATATTCTGTAAGTAATATTTCAAGTAAAACAATAATAATATACCTATTTTTTAAACTTTCCTCATTGTTACTGTTGGACTAATTGGGTGAAATATTTGATATTTTGAGAAGAAGTCATAATATTACAAACATCAGCAAGTATAAAAATACACTTTTATTTGTGTGTGTGTGTGTGTGTGTGTGTGTGTGTGTGTGTGTGGGTGGGGGGGGGGGGTGTACTGATTTTAAATTTAAAATTTATATGTAAAGCACTTTGTACTACGTCCTCACTGAATGAAAAGTACTATATAAAGATTGATTGATTGAATTAGGACAATGATCTTAATCTTAAACATTTTTCTGAAGTTAAAAATATTATTCTAATAATATGAGTTTATTCAACAATACTGCAGCTCCATTATCCCAATATAATGATGTTACTCTCAACATTTTCTGGCTTTATTTTTCAAATATCAGCTTTTTCCCCCTCATTGTGGCTCTTCATCCCTCTTTCGTTATTGTCGAACATCTGTTTGTGTTTGTCTCAGTTGTAGCTCTTTGTTGTATCACTTTATGATTGTCTGGAAGTATAAGAACACTTTGGGCACAAAGCTTGGCTATTGTGTTTGTGGTATTTTCCATGTTTTCCAGGTCGGTCAAGCCGTAAAAACCAGAAGTGGAGAGGACTCGACGAGAATATCAGAGCTAACCTGCGACAGTACGGCACAGAGAAGATGTATTTAGATGTAATGGTGTCTGATGCATCTAAACCCGTCTGGAGGAGAACTGCAGTGTTCGATGCTATCATTACTGACCGTATGTCAGCTCCATTCATCCTTATCCAGTTATTCAAACATTGAAAACTTGGCCAGAGTTGTTATTTTAAACCTGTCCAGACAGAATATATTTGACTGATGATCTTTTGAGCAGTACATAACTGTTAGAGAAACATTTTGATAAGTGAGAATATATTTTATTAATACCTTAATGACTTGTCTGTTATTTTCAAGATGTAAGCAATAGGAGAAAAGGGTAGAAATTTGTTTCATGCGAGTCAGTAAACATATCAAGGGGAAATACTTTACCACAGGCCATGTTCTCTTTTCTTTACAAACCAGACAAATAAATCAGAAGATGAAAACTACCCGACAGTGACTCCATTGTTTTGATCTTGAAAGAACATGGAGTTCAGTTTGAGCCACAGAGCAGAACCCCACGGTGATCAATAAAAGAAAACACTAAAGAACTGGTCAAGACAAAGTCCTAGACCTTGAAACCACTGGATCCATTTGTATGATGTTTTTTGTCTTCATCTTCTTTTGATTAATGTGCTGTGTTTCTTGCCGTCAGCTCCATATGGCATCCGTGAGTCGACCAGGAGAACGGGCTCAAACAAAGACGTGACTAAACCTTGTGATGGCCTGTAAGTTCATCCGTAGCCGTTCTATATTTGCTCTAGTTCATCCAGTTCTTCATGAATCAGTTGACAGTGTTTAGACACGTATAAAATTGGACCAGCTGTTTTGAGCCCAAATTACATTTTTGTTGAGTCTTTTGGTTTATTCAGAAAAGATAAAATTGAAAAGAAGATATCATTAACCGTCACAGTTGCACTGGTTTGAACCTGCTCATTTTTTTATTTTGTTTTTTTTTCCACAGCTATGCAGAATCTCATGTCCCCGTCTCACAGGAGTACCACCTGAGTGACATATTCTCAGATCTGTTGAACTTCTCTGCTCATCATCTGGTCATGGGAGGGAGACTGGTCTACTGGCTGCCTGTCTACAGACCAGAGTGAGTTTTGAATATTAAAAATGTTATAAGTGATCTTCATGTGCTGTTTCATCCAGTACTTTACTTTATAGCTCTGTCAGCTTTGCTCTGTTTTTAGACAGCTGCGCTAAAGATCTGTTTGGAATCAGGTCAGAACTGCTAGAGTTTAGTCTGAACTGTAGATCAATGAACAGCAACTTAAAGACAATAACATCACATAAGAACTACATCTTCATAAGCCTCAGAATCAAACTCGTCCATGTTGAGGAAAGCTTGGGATTTTAACATCAAACTCCATTCTTTTCACTTAGAGCTGTGTCCTGTGGCGAAAACAACATTAGTGCTTCAACTTTTATCACTTTCTTTGAGTCTAAAATGAGTTTCTTATTGGTTCTCAGCACATGTGGTCACTTTCTGACACTTTGGTCAAATGGCCTATTGGTGTTAGTTTTCCTCACCATGGGAGACTGACAGAGTGACTCACTACTCCCTCTAGTGGTCACATAAATTCAACAGTCTGTAGGTGTTTATTGATCCGGTTCATATCTCTGCAGTTGAACACATTGGTGTCTTTAGCAAAACGTCAGGGCTCTTTAACTAAACACTATAATGACAAATTTGTTATTTTTTGTAAAAAACTAACTAAATAAAAAAAATTACATGATATCTTTTTTTTAATATAAAATATTTAAAAATACCTATAAAGCTAAAATATGACAGCTATCAGAATCAGAAAGTGGCATATATAAATTCAGTTTCAAGAAAGAGAAACTGAAGAGTTGTAACAGCTTGTGTCACTAGGGGGCAGACTTGTACCATAAAGCACAATAGAAGTACTGGTTTATAGTGAACACAATCTACATGTATTTCACATTTACATGTAATTCAGGCCTAATTCATTCTTCGAATAATCAAACCAAATGAGGCACACTGTGACTATCATTTTAAACGTATTCAGTGCTACAAATCCTAATTTTCTATACATTTTAATTTGGTGTAATTTTGTGACTGAGGCAAACATAATTCTGGTCAAATCAAATATTTACCCTCGAGACTCTTTATTTTGTGGGGTCCCTAATTCATTCATAATGATGGGCTGTATTATTCGCTGATTCAGTTTGGCTCTCTAAGGATTTTCCACCACAATTTTCCTTTTGGGTTTTCAGCCTTCCAGTGTTTCCTGTAGCTCTTTTCCCACTCCCATAAAATATTGTCCTGTGTGTGTGTGTAACCACCTGAGTGAATGACAGTGTTTATACAGAGTTGCATACAGGTGTGTTTTCCTTGTTCCCGCCCATACAGCTGGGATGCAGAAAACCACAACTAACAGTGGTGGGCTCTTTAATACACTGCCTGTATAAGACAGATCCTCTGACACAAAGTTGCACATTGTTAAATGTCCTGTGTATCAGTAGAAACTGAAGTGCTGACTGGAAGCGCAGGTGTTTGACTGTAAAGGTACGAACCACAACAGAGAGGTTCAGCAACGGGCGTTTGAAGCAGAAAACCCCGCAGGGCTGGAAATCTCTCCGGTCAGTCATTATAAAACCGGGAAGAAGATGAGATAATTTTACATCCTTTTGTGTGCGTTTGTTTTTATATCCCAGTACAGATTTTAAACCTTCTGTCACTGTGAGGACAAAGTTGAACTCTGGTTTTTCACATTTAAGACTTGGTTTTAGAAGAATCAGCATTACAAGCTAAGGAGTGTATAATGTCAATGGAGTGTCGCAGCGATGTAGGAGCAAACCTTTGTGTGTGCATGCTCCCGTGAACTTTTGTTAGTGCTAGAGGGTGACACAAGAGTGGATTTTCACATTTTTCCCACTTTATTCCTTCAAAAATACTCTGGTTCTGTCACAAACCCAGAGGATAACTTCCTCATCTTCTATGTGAGTTTTTTTTTTTTTTTCCCACAAAGACATAATTTGGCTGCATTTTCTAGCATCTTTTCCAAATGTGTTGGTTTAGTTAGGGTTAGTTTTGTTCAGTTTAATTCAATTTTTTATTCAATTTAAAATGTGAAAAGGATGATGACACTAAAAACCAGTACAGTCAGTGCTGTGTTTGATCATTTATACACATATGGTGTACAAACAAAGCAAACTTTTAATACTGTAATGACCTCTTTAACCTTTTACAGACAACTTTAAAAATTTTAGATCCATCCCGCGGTTGTGTCAGTGTCATTTACAGAATATATTCCTTCATTTGTAATTCAGTTTGCTCTCATCTTGCACTAGTTTGATACGGTTCTGTCACTAGCATCCCGTGTTGATGGAAGACCGTAAAAATGACAAAAGAATGACGACTTCAGAATAAAGAGAATTGTATTCATTTATTCAGTGTGTCAGTAGAGCTTTTTGTGCATCCTCCAGCACAAACCGACCAAAAGGTGCTAAGCAGATAGGACAGCAGACTTGAAGAAAAATGAAAAACTGACACAACGTTGAAAACGAACAAACTAGGATTGTGAAACTATTCCGCAGTAGTAGTTTTCAGTGGTGTTTATTCGTATTTAAACCATACATTTATATAAAACCAACCTCTTCTTATTTTGATTCCTGCTTGTTCCCAGTGTTCCAGTTTTTCCTTTTCTGTCCTTGTCATATAATGAATAAGGACACTGACTCCTGTGACCCACCGAATTCCTGAGAAATTGTCACGTGTAGTTTGCACCCCTGTGTGTTTGTGGATCGATGCCGTACTACACATGCATAAATGTGTGTGGTCTCATGTATGAGGACATTCATACATGCGTGTCATCATGTTCACACATTTGTCTTTGCTACTCATCTACCAGTGCTCGACTGTGTGTCTGTTGCAGATCGGTGCCAAAATAAACGTCTGAACCCAAGTCAGAAGGCTGAGCTGTGTGTATATGTTTTCGTGCACAAGCTTGTGTGTTTTTGTGATTGTGTGTCTCTGTATGTAAGCCCAAACGTAGTCTGTCTCCTGGGCCTAATCTGGGGCTCTACAGGGGAGATATCGAGTTACTGTCACCCCCAGATATGTGTGTATCTGTGGCCGTGGCTGGGATCGAAACAGTGATGACTGTGTGTTTGTGCGTGTCTGCCTCGTGAGAGTAGGGAAGATGTGTGTGTGTGTGTGTGTGTGTGTGTGTGATGACAGGTGGCACAAAGTCCTGTCAGCAAAAGACTGTGTCTAGACCAGGTCAGACCCCTTAAACTCTCTTCTCTTTCTCCCCCATAACGTATAAAGACAGATTATGGAGTATCAGTCGTCGCCGTCATTAAAGTTACCTGATTACAACATAAACAAGTGACACAAGGAAATAAAGGGGCTGCATTGTAAGGAAATATTTATTTCAGTGACAGAAAACTGCAGCACAGTCACTTTCAGGTCAAAATTGTTTCCTCTAGTACGGGTTTGTGGCTGTATCGTCTTTAATGCTTTACTTGACCAATGGTAAATTATAGTTTGCTTCTTTTAAAAAGGAGATAGATTACAAGTAAATATGAAAAACTATTAAAACATGGGTGCTCTGACTTTAAAATAGGTTATGGTGAATCTGTGTCATACATAGTGTATTTATTTTCTTTTTAAATGATAGTGGCAGAAGTAGTGTGTAAGATTTTGTATCATTTAGTGGCATAAATGTTATATAATACTTACTATTATGGTTTCACTAATAATCTCCTGATAATCTTTGAATGGCCCCTTTTGTTTATCTGCAAAGGGAGAAGATCCTCTTCCGTGGAGTGTGTCGTGTTTCTGCAGTAGAATGGACAAATGAACTTCATCTCTAGATGCCAAATCCTATCTGCTGAACCTTTAACATCTTGGCTGAAAAAAAACAAACAGCAAATGCACCATAACTGCATATTGTTTTGCAGCCAAAAATGACAAACTAAACTTGCAAGCAGTGGCTTTTCGTGTGAAAATATCCTTCAGAATCTAATAAAAAATGAAAGCAAAAGAGGTAACAGACAACCACTGCCTCTCATCAAACATTAACACCACCTCAACAGGTCTGGTTTTCCACCGACAGCTCCTGATTGGCAGGAGAGAATTATCTCCTGGCTGGATCACAGCTAGTCACCGTGACGACCAAACATCCCGTAACTGCGGAGCCCCACTTGCAGCCATGGCAACAGTGCAGACAAACAGCGATGTGCAAATCTGGCTTTGAGTTGGCCGTGTTGCTACTTCAATGGTGGTTAGGAGAAAGTGCTACTGACACAAATATGCAAACACATACATCATCCGCTGTTAATAGGCCCTAACCTGGCCGGGCTGGTGATGACAGAGGCAGCAGTCGACCTGTTGGGTCAGACTCACTTTTTCCACCTTCAGCAGCAAATGATCTACCTTAGCTTTTCACATGTTTTGTGATTAGGTTGGTAGGAGACAAACACAAAAACTAAGAATGAAACTGATGTAAACAATAATGAATAATGCGACACAAACTGAAACAAAATGGATTTGGTGGGTGAAGTAGTTGTGTTTTCATTTTCCCCCAATGTTAATGAATGTGAACATTAGGAACGATATGTCTCATTTAATAAACAGCGATTAATGATTACATCGGGGCGACACGGTGGTGAACAAGAAGGACCCGGGTTCGATTCCCGGGAGGGACCTTGGGACCCTTCTGTGTGGAGTTTGCATGTTCTCCCCGTGTCTGCGTGGGTTCTCTCCGGGTACTCCGGTTTCCTCCCACAATCCA
>JAQQZY010000009.1:19938209-19951086 GCA_030068375.1 Ostorhinchus rueppellii | reverse complement strand
CGCCCTTAAGTAGCTGGGATAGGCTCCATGTGACCCTAGTGAGGATAAAGCGGGTATAGAAAATGAATGAATGAATAATGATTACATTTGCAATACAACTGGTCAGTTCTGCAAAATGAATCCAATCACTAAAACTGAAGTGACACCAAAATCCAAACTGAAAGACTAAATAAAAAACCAAAACTTCAACAACTGAATAAAAAAAAAAAGTACTAATGTTGGATGGTATGTTGCACTTTTGACGGCTAACTGTGTGTCTGTATCTGAACAGCATTTGTGTGGCCTCCAGATTTTACTTGACTATGAAGGATGGATTAACGTCTTATGTAACTCTCGTGTCTCCCATCTTGGTGATTATCAGTATATACATATGTGTCTTTTCCAGATACTGTGAGGAGATGGTTCCTCTTCATCCATGTCTCCGACTCATCAGTAACTGTGAGCAGACGCTGTCTAGCCACACCTCACGACGCCTGATCACCATGGAGAAGGTCAAGGAGCCGGAGGTGTGTACATACGCTTCTAAATCAGGATTAAGACCAAGAATAAATTCTAACAAAGCAAGAAATGCACTAATATTTTGCATCAAAACCGTACCTACTGGTGGTGATGTGAGTGAGTCAATCATTCAATATCACAAATGATCCAGTTACTTCTGTTCAGTTTTACTTGTCGGGTAAAAAAACCAAATGTACAAAGATCTGATTCACACAAGCTTATTCCTCTCCTGATTTATCCTGATATTCTGACTTATTAGGTGATACGTCGTCTCTCAGTGGTTGTTTTTGGGTCCTTTTTCCACACAAAACGGTGACATTAGAAATCTACAGGTCCATCATCGCTGTCACAGGGTGGATGTTTAATTGGTTAACGGTTTTCTTTGTGCTGTAAAAGCTCACCAAAATGATCTTTGTTCCAAAAACCCCCCTGCTTTTCTCTGTGATAGTACACATGACATAAACAGTGTTTTGAGGATAGATAATAACATATGAATTAATCACCCCAAACCCTTCCTGGGTGTGTAAAGGCCTTTAATCAGCTTCTAATTAGATTTGGTTTTTGATCAGAAGTTTCCTAAAGATACTGTTTTAAGTTGCGTACTGTGGTAGGAAGCTTCCAAAATAAAATGTACACACGGTAACAACCTGTGTATGGTGCTGAGTGTGTTTACGTATCGTTTTTTTAGCATGAACAGCACACAGACAGAACTCAGTTTATGTAAAATGAGAGCATGTGTGCCTGTTCTTTCATGTTTTTAATGTGTAGTTCACGGACTTGTTTGTATATGTAACCACATATGTGTCATACATGTATGTTTTCTACATGTCATCCCAATGGAAGTGGTGGTGTCTCTCTGTCTGTCTGGAGTAAATCCTCCCCATCTGGCTGTGATTGGATCATTTCTTTTATAGAAGAACCCTAAATGGTTTCATCACACATCGTATAGAAAACAATCCATCTTTGGATCTGACATCCATTCCACTTCAAAACCCCAAATTGCTCCCATAAAGCGTCCTGTATGACACACGCACACACAAACACACAGCTGTTTGATCTCATCTGACTGGTATCTCTCAGGTGGCAGAGTTTTTCTTCACCTATCTGCATTCGTCCACAGTGCGTTGTGCGTGTACGTGCATATGTGTTTGTATACCTGTTGTGCAAACGTCTGCACAGTTTCTGTGAAGGCATGATAAAGAGGCCGGTCTAATTTCACTCAGTATTTCCTACAGTTTAGCACAGAAAAACCTCACATCTTCTTATTTATGGGGTGTGACATCATGTGTTTGGTGGCCGAGAGGTGTTACTGACAAATTACAGCCCCAGCATTCGAGTCATCACTTCCAACTCAGCTCACCTCATTATTTTTCTTCCCAGAATCTCTTGTCCTCCCTTCATCCCTCCATTGACCAGCGGCTACCTTAAAGCCAAGACAAACTGTTTAACTGTACAGATTCATATTTCATATACATCGCCTATGTACAGTACACAAGCACATTCCTGTTCCAACGCAAAAACATGAGCCGAAATGTGTGTTATTGGCCGAAAGAACATGAAGAACTATTTCAACTCAAACTGTCAAACAAGTCTTGTGGCATAAAGCGGATAAAGCCACTTCGACTTTATTTATTTTTAGGAACGAATTCGGGTAAATTGATCTTGATTTCTAAACTAATAAGTGAAGAGTCAAAATATATGTATGTACCAAAGCGTAGAAAGCAGCTGCTATAGTAAGTGCAGCTCCAAGTAGGATGTCTGCATATTAAAAAAAAAAAGAGTCTAGATCTTTAGAGTTTGGCTGAAGTCTGGCAAAAATAACAAATCGGAATCATGTTGCACCTAAGAAAACAGTCAAATTCAGAAGTGTATTTGGTTTTATATCGTTTCATATTTGGTTTTTATGGAGCTCAACTGTTTCAGTACTTTTAGATTTTATTCCATTTGTTTCTAAGGCACTCTGAAGAACAATTATACGCATTTCATAAGACTCAAACACTTTCATCAGCAAATAAATCACATGTATGTAACTGCCAAAACTTGTGGCCATGACTAGTTTTTTGGCATTACTTGTCAAAAATTCCATAATTCCCTCAAAGTCAATTGTAATTCAAGTGGTTTGGGAATAAACAAATCTGCACCTAAGTCTTGGCTGTAGACAATCTAACCCCCCCTGATTCGAGGGTTTGGCTGCTCAGGGGTGTTTTCAGAGTGGTGGGATCGACATCTGTAGTCATGGATCGCTGATCAGATTCCATCAGAGGCTTCTCTACAACACAAACGTCTGGAAAAACGGCTTCACTTTTCAGTAACAACCTGAAACGCCGTCAGGTCATTTATAATTTCTTTTGTCTTTTGATTTCCGCCGAGAGGAGAAACAGGGAAGGTGTGTATTTCCAAATTCTGGCCTTTTTTTTTTTTTTATCTCTGATGTCAGCTCTTGCAGCTTTAGGTCATTAGAATCCCACAGTCACCATAAAAAGCCACCAGCCAACACCTGCCGTCACCCACTATTGTTCTTTTTTACTAGCATCATCTAACAGAACTCTTAACTAGGTCTTAAATGACATTCATAATTGTCTTATAAAGATTTCTGAATTTAACTTGTTCAAAACGGCAGAAACACTGCGTGAGAAACTAAACTCATTAGGAAAATCCGCCACTAAAAACCCTGTCAGATCACTCACGTACTTAACCACATCAGAAAAGCAAGCAACTGATGATTTATAATAACTTTTTTTTTTTCATTATGATTTTTTAATTCTTACTATTTTCATTCTGCATATTTGTATTGTCTTTTGTGTCTGTCTGCAGGAGTTCGACAGCCTGGCTCATCTGTCAGACCCTCGTTTCAGCCCGTACCAGGGACACAACGCCTTCCGAGAGAAGTATTTCAGTGGACTAAATAAAAAGTGTGCCAAGGAGGACAGCAAATCTAATGTCAACGGAGAGTGAGGAGACTTAACCACATCAGAAAAGCAACAAACTGATAATTTATTATAACTTTTTTTTTCATTATTATTTTTTTTTTAATTCTTACTATTTTAATCCTGCATATTTGTATTGCCTTTTTCTGCAAATAAATGAATGAATATCATGTGACTTTTTCAGTATATTGACTCAAAACTATGAATCTGATGACAAACGTGACAACAGAAGCGGTATATTCATTAAGTGCATTATAGATGGATGACATTTTAGCTTACATACTTCAATTCTCTTGCTTTCATTTATTATTAAAAAAAAAATTAGTCTGTGTTTGCGTCGCGCAGTAACTCTGGTTTGGAAGGTGTTTTATAAATAAACTCTACTTCCTACTTAATACAGTAGAAGCGGGCTTTAAAGCAGCTTTTAAAGTCTCAGTCGTGCTCTACTTGAGACAAAAGGAGCATGTTTAGGCGAGAGAGAGGCCTCCCTGTGCAGGCATGAGCCCAAATGACAGGGCGTCCCCACCTCGCCACACACCACTACAGTTAGTCAGCAGCTTTTGTTGTTTTCCGACCACAGTTTACATGCAGCCCAGCTCATTATTCATCTCCTGTGAGCGACGCAGCAGGCCTTTATGTAGATTACCCTGTTGCTGTGTTTATCAGTTGGGCCTCTGCCTTTCCATCACACTTCCCATTTCACCCTCCCTCACAGGCAGACGCTTCCAGGCACCATCACATGATACCCGGCTCGCCATCGTTTGCGGTGCGGGCTGTTTACAGTTCCCACAGGGCCCTTTTGTTGTCTATCATCATCAAGGAAAATCAAATGATTCTACCAGACATTTAGAGACTCTCCCTTCCTTGACTTATCACTTCTGTCCTCACCCTCTTTGCATTTCCTCTTGTCATATGTAAATGAGATCCGCGTTAGCCACAACAGAAGACCACTTGAACTCAGTAGTTTGAATTCAGCCCATATATTTCTGTTTGAGGGCTGCTTATAGTGTGTATATGTGTGCACGCGGCCACAATACTGCGATAAAACATGTTCTCAAGAGCCCTGAGTCTCCAATGATGCAGACTATAATTAGGAGAGTGGGGTTGGGTGGGGGTGGGGGGTTCCTCTACACCACGTAATGCTGTCCAGACGTCGAGGAAATTCTGTGTGTGTACTTGTGAAATCTGGTTTTGTTTTTATTTCAGTGCAGCCGTGCAGTTTTCTGGTATAATTTAATGACAATAAAATGAATTGAGATCCAACCTGTAAATACCACTTTAGTTACAGCAGTAGTTCATAATTACTGAATTCTAATGTTATTGCCTATTCTTTAGTTCATTTATTTTATTTAATTTTATTCGGGCTTGACCAAGGTTTGTGGAGGGTGAGCTGCTTTGATCACTTTTTTTTTAATTTGACCTAAGATGATGTATTTTTCTGTATATTGACCTATACTGTTACAGTATTAAGAAAAATGACACAAAGCAAACAGATTCTTCCATAAATCTCCGTTTTTCCATTTCGTCTGCTTACACATGGCTCCATTCATCCTCAGTTCTGACATTAAAACAGACTCTGCATCACTGCTTTTCTTCTTTCATCCATATTCTTCATATCAGTAGGTCTCTCCACCACACCTCCACCGGTTCTCCCAGCAGCCTCCTCTTCACCTCCTCACCCACTTCACCTCTGCCCTCTCCTCCTCTCTTCCCTGTCATGTGCAGCGCTCTGCTTTTCTCAAAGGGGAACTCCCTGTAGGAGGAGAGGGCCGCTCTTTTGGAACGATGACTGCTGATTAAACCCCCTCCCCTCACACTGAGGGTGACCTTCAGACTGCTGAATCAGCACATATGCTGTACAGTCCACTTGTCTAGCTGTTTCGCCCTGTCTTTGTGTTAAGTTAAGCTAACCAGCTGCTGACCATGGCCTCTTGTTACTTGTCCAGACAAGAGGAGCCTAGAGAACGTGTTCCTGCACTTTTGGACATTTCCTTATCACTTTATGTCATAGATTTGTAAAAATGTTCATACAAATTACAATGCAAACTAAGAAACGCCAGAGCCTCGAATTCAACATCTATAGTTAAAATGGACTTTTTGTTGTAATTTTAACCAACAAACTTAATTTGGTCATTCGTATTTTGTCAGAGGTATGATACTGGATGTTGCTGTTAGTTGGACTAACGTGCACATGCATGACTGGCATTCTTTTAGGCATTCTTTGCTTCACATGTTGTTGCAGATGTGGATGTGATGCATATGGATGAATGGTGAATGTTCCTTGTGTGGTTTGCAGAGTATTCTCATGTTGTTGGTTCTGTAATAATCAAGACTCTATGTTCTTTTGATGCGTCCTCATATAATCCTCCTTTCTCGCTGTAATTGATCTCATACTTATCATTACACAGCCCAAAATCATTCCCAATGTTTAAAATATGCATAAGTTCAAAAAATATTTTCTCATCTCAAGCCTCATGTCTCCACCACATTTCAACACAGTGTGACGGCCTTGAAGAGCAGCATCAGTCTGTTCAAGAAAGCAAACACATTTCCCACAATGCCAAACTATCTGACAAGAAGAAAAAGAAGAAAAGAGGCGTTGCACTCACAGACTCGCACACATGCTGTAGATAGAGGGAGACGTAGATCCTTGTGGTTGATGGGGATGGATAGCAGTAGTAATAACACACCTCCTGACCCTCAGCGCTGGCTAACATATTGATCTGTGTGGGCCGTGTCATGATATGTAGTGTGTGTTCTAGGATTTGATGCGAAAGAAGGCTGTGACGCTGTGTGTGTTTTTGGAGGCATTTCTGTGTGAAGGTGAGAGAGGGAAACATAGTGAACAGCTGGTACACAGTAGTGTCCAACATTCACACACACACACACACACACACACACACACACACACACACACACACACATGAACAAACGTGTGAGCAGCTGAACATATGTGGTGCAGGTGCAGTGCACCTGTGCATAGCCAGGGGAGTTTGGACACCTGCAAGTCCTCCACCCCTTCTCGCCTTGCCTCCCCCACCCACAGGTCACCTCAGTGGCCTCGACCACCCCAGGACACCATCCACTACCCTTCAGTTGTTGATGGTGGTAAGATGAGAGCTGTTATCTCAGTGTCTGGGAGGAGAAGCACAGCAGAGGAAAGGCCATTATAGTGCTACAAATCACAGAAGGAGTCCCATCTCTCACAGCTGTGTGAAACTCAAACCATGCTCAGAGTAAAGTACGTGAAAATGAGGAGCAGTGGGAGACGAGTGGGCAGGCAGGGAAGAGAAATGTGTGCGATACATTAAGATTAAAGCGGTCCAATTATTTTATAATAGCAACATACCAACTGGAGTGCGTTCTTTTTTTGGGAAGACTGAATTCAGAGCCACTAGATGACAGCCTTGAGCAGAGAAAGCCCTTGAATATCCTCCAGTGTGACAGACTCTATGTACTGTACTCCAGCCTATACACACACACACACACGTTGCTATACAATCAATACTGTGCCGCATGTAAACAAACAGTTTAAGGGGCTAAGCTTTGAAGTGATAGAGCTGTGGCTGAGAAAGTGCAGAGCAGCTCGGATCACACAACATCCTCTTTAAGACACTCGCCTGGAAGTGGTGAAGGTTGTTGGCCCAGGAAGTAAAGGGGGTGACTGAACGCCTTGTCACACAACTTCCTCATCTTTCTTTCACCTACTGTATCCTGACCGTATGTCACTATTATATCACAAAATAAGTTTTTCTCCAGAGAGTAAAGCATGACAAGACTGCAAACAAACACTCACTGGAACCACCACTTGTTTATTCCTCTTTTTGTTTTCCTGTTATTTTTCTACCATCTGAACCCGAAGTCTTCCGCAGCACTTTACGCATGCATTGTTGTTTTTGTACAATCACATGTTTGTGTGTGCTGGTATTTATGTGGGTTTATGGGGTCAACACACTTAATTATGACCGGAAAGAAGTGTGGGGGGGGAGAAGGTTTATGAACCAGAGAGCTAAAAACAGTCAATGCATGTATTTGGGTATGTGCATATGTGCTTCATTTTGTGTTTATAGTGTTTGCGTGTGTGGGTTGTCTGTGGTTGTCACTGCTGTTCTTCATTAATGACAAAAAACCACTGGATGGCTTCCTCACGCCCTTTTTTAATGACACTTAACTGCCAAGTGGGTACACACAGACGTGCAGCCCCCCTTTCTTGCAGACACACTCATTGCCAAGATGGCAAACATGGTGGCTGTGACACATTTCCTCTTCTACTCTTGCAAGGGTCATAAAGCATTAATGCTTCTAACCAGGCCTGATACAAGACGCTGGTGAGGATGTCTTACTATACGGTTCTTATGAGTGTGTTTTTCATTCACCCATGTATTTTCCATAGCTGCCCAATTCAAGGATACTGGATCCTATGCCAGCGTGCACTGGGCAGAAGACATGGAAAGAGCTTGGCTAGGATGCAGATCCCCACTGGGCAAATAAATACAGACACATACCCTCACACTGCCATTCACATTAATGAGCAAATTTGAGGCTTTGGTCTCAATAGACCTACATGTATTTGCAATGTGGGAGGAAACTGGAGCTGCCAAAGGAAACCTCTATTAAGACAGGAAGAAAGCTGTTTTTAAAACGACTTTTATGAACTTCACTAATATATATATTCCCAAATCTAATTAACCAGGGTACCAGCAGAAACACACTTCTTTTTTATTATTATTATTATTATTATTATTATTATTATTTTACTTCAGAGTATGTCATTTCTGCTGCTAGGTGTCTGTCATTCAAAACAATGATGCTGGAGTGTAGATGCTGTCCTTCAGTAGTGTAGGATCATGGGAGATGTTTGTGAAACCACTCCATCATCTGATTGGATTCAGGCTGTAACCATGATAACAAAGTAATAAAATCAAGTTTTATTCACATATTTACCCTCAGCCCTCTCTGCAGGGTATTATCATCAGTTCATCGTTTGTCCTTCTAATAATAATAATAATAAATTTTATTTATATGGCGCTTTTCTGGGCACTCAAAGACGCCTTACAAACAATACAATATAACAAACAATAACAATAAGAACAAAACTTCTGTGCAAAAACTCTGGTGTGAACTGAAGTCCAAGGGTTTTCAAGTGTGGACACTAAATTGTCATTTTTGCATATTTAAGGGCAAACAGTAGTCACGTGTGAACTTTGTGTTTATATCATATAATAAGGAAACCGTCTCTCCCTTAAACAAAGTAAAACAAAGTCTTGTCTTTTTCAGACAACTGCACTGTATGATGTAGCTTGTAACATACAATATATCCATCAAATCCATTATGTCTACTTAGTAATGTATTATTATTTTGTTTCTTTTTTTCAGACAAGTTTATAAGGTAAAGAAACGTAAAGAGAGATCTCCTTATAAACTTGTCTGAAAAAAGAAACAAAAAAATAATTGTAACATACAAGGTATTGAATAAAAGTTTTCTTCACATCACAATAGTAAATTGGTGTAATGTTATTTTACTGTAAAGAAAAATCTGCAAATAGCATGTAATGTTAGTATAAAGACAATATGATGCGAGTGACAGTGTAGCAAATGATGGAATTTAATGTGATAGAAGACACATCATAAATGTCTGTTACCTCTTCCATGTAAAAGCTAACTTTTCACAGTCTTTGCGTCCCTCTGACCGTAAATGACATCTTTCTGGATGAACTGCTCTGTCCTCAGTGGAAAAGCGCTGGTCTTTGCTGGATCTCACTTTCAGTGAAACGTCTCAGCACCTCTTGCAACCCAGTCGCCATAATAAAATGTACACCTCTTCAGACCATAGATACATATAACTGTAATATTTCTGAGCCCAAAATATGTTTCATATCAACATCTCTACATATGTATATATCAGCATTATAGTGGTTTAACCACTCATGGGTCTTTTGGCATGAATGTTAAAGTAAGTTGTTCACAGAAAACACATTTCATTTGCTTTCCATTAACAGGATCGCCAACTCAAATAATCATTTGGTTGTGATGACAGCACTATTCCACATTTAATGGTTAAGTTTAGGTTCTTAAAGCATATGTTGAAAGTTATGGAAAGACACCAGTGATGGGTCTGATACAGAAAAATTCTGCAAAAATGTATTAAAAGAAAATCAATATTAACCCCCCCCCATCCACCCTAACCACCACCTCCCTGCTGAGGAAATAAGGGAAGGAGTAAGGTCAAGATGACATCTGACCAGAGTTTATACAAATTTACAACGGGAACATTATATTCTGGTGAATCAGTTGCCTCTTCGGTTAATTTTATGTTTATTGGTCAGTTGTGAGCATCCGTAGCTGCACAGATACGTGCTCTGCCATTGGCTGGGTGTCAGTCTGACGGCTCTCACGGCTGTTTAGCCCAGTGGAATGTCTTATCCATGTGGGTGTACGTTACTCAGAGCCAGGATACACGCATGATGCTCAAATGTTTTCTCCTCCCGGACCAGAGCAGACTATCACCCCTATCATTTCTAAGTGAATCTGTAAGATGGGCCTCCTGGCTCCCAGCACACTCACACCTGTCCTTTCTGCACAGGTGAGCCTGCTGAGAGCTGACTGAACCCAGTTCACCTGCATGAACCAGGGGTCTGTCTGTGTTTCTGTGTGTTTCACCATTTGTGTCTGTTTTTCTTTCTGCCTTTGTCTCTATCCTGTTTCCCCGCCACACCGTTTTACCCATGTTCCCTCCTTCTGATGCATACATTTGCATTAACCTGTTCTTTTAAATGCTAAAATGTATTTTATATAAGCACCTTGGAAACTTCTCCCTCTCTAACCAGGTGAAATAAGGACTTATCATCAGTTGTCAGACAATTTAAACATCATTTTTCCATTATACTTTTCTTATCTGTTAAATCAGTTCAGACAAAAATGCTTGGATCAAGCACTTTTCTAAGCTTCATTTTCTTCTCTACAGTGGTGTGTGGCCAAAGACAGCCCTGCCAGTATCTGACAGTGTGGAACTCAAACCAAATAAACCCCATAGATTTGAGTTAGTGCTGCGCTTGTTGTTACAGCTTTTTGGCTTGGCGTTGGCCAGGACCAACACTGACTTTCCTCCATGGAGTCTTCAGAGCTGCCCAGAGCTGTAACAACCTTGGTTTATACTAAAATACAGCGAGGAAAAACTGTAATAATGGTGAGATGTTTCAAAGTTGTCGAGTTTCCTTCCTGAACAGCCTAATAGATAACAAAGGACATCGAACACCGCGATTGTCTGTAAAGTTTTAAAAATGAGTCACACTTCAATGGAACTCAGCTATTGTGGCAGGAAGAGGATTCTTAAGGCATTTTAAATGGTTGATATAAAATAAGTGTTATGGGCAGATTTAGTCAAAAACACAACATTCTCAAACCAACCACAAGAGTTGCTGTTTATTTTTCTTCTTTTCTTCTCTTACTGTTTTTAAACAATGTTGCTATGCTACCTCTTCTTGCCGTAACACCATAAACAATTTGCAGACCACAAAGACCTTACTGGTGGCTCAGGGTTTAGTTGTCCGGTTGCCAGGTTGCGGCAATATTCAGTGCATACATACAAAAATAAATAAAGAAATGAATAGATAAAGCGGGTATAGAAAATGAATGAATGAATGTTTCAGTCTTTTTTTTTTTTTAACCATCTGAGGCTACACATTTTGGATGCGGAGGCAATAACATAAAACCTTAAACAAAGCTTACCTCTTCCACCTGGAAACAACAAATGGTTTTGGACATGGATGCAGAGTGTGTATGTCAATCTATAGTGTGTAACATGAGGCTGGTGGGAAGTTGCTCTCATTTGTTTACTTTGTCTGTTTGGATATAGCATGATGAAAAGTTTGTTGCTGATGTGTTTTTTTTTATTGCATTCTTGCATCGCTTTTGTTGAACTTTTTGGGGTTTTATAAATCTAAATAAATAAAATGTGTGTTTGTGTTTGTGTAAGCTTCTGCGTGTACAAGCTACAGCATGCCAGTGTGTGTGTGGGTGTTGTGTTTGTAGGCTTATGTGTGTGTGATTTTGACTATCTGTACAGTTTGTGCTATGGGGGCTTTCCAGGACATCTCTCTCCTTGCTTGCAGATTTGTCTTCCAGCTGCCCCCATTGAAATTTGCCCTCTACCCGTTTTTCTCCCCCTGTGATGCTTTCTACCTCCCACCTGCCAGACGCATGCAACGATTCAGCATCTGCCATAAAACAACCACCAGCCCCGGTCTAAAACCACCACTCTGTTTTATTTGGATTTAATTTGCATCAAGGTGTAACATGGTCGTTCTTCATAGCTCAGGGTTTTTCCACATGTGAAGCAAAATGAATCCAGATTTTTAAGAAATGTCTTTACATCGACTATACAGCTAGACATGACTCAGATCTGTCCTTTTACTGGAATCTCTTTTATAGGTTCAGCTTTATGATTTTAATTTCAATTCATAATATAGAGTATTTTTTTCTTGCAAACCCAAGGTATCCTGACCTGAACATATATTTTTTGTCTTTATACCTGCCATGAATAGTGTGCACCACACTGTGGAGTGGCACCTCAAGCCTATATAAGCTTGAACAAAACATAAGTAATCTTTTTGATTTTCTGCAACATCTATGCTTTAACCATAAGTTAAATAATGTGGAATTTACACTCAGCAGCCACTTTACTGGGTGCAGCTTTCTAGTCCCTAATAAAGTTTTCAGTGTGTGTATACATCTGCTTCAAGCTTAGTTATATTTACCGTTGCCTTTCTTCTATTCAGTATTAGTTTGATCATTCTCCTTTGACTTCTGGCATCAACAAACCATTTTCAGAACTTCTGCACACTGAATATAGAGATCTAAAGAACTACCTGTTCCAGTTTGGCTCCATAGGATCTTATTTAACCCTTTCATGCATAGTGGTCACTACAGTACACAGCTGTTCTCCAGCTGTTCTAGTATATGCATTGGTCTTGTTGTTTTAGTTCCATATCAGCCAACACAGTGGACGCTCGTGCACCATCCCATTCACTGACATTCAGACCATTACTGTCACTTTACTGAGCCTGACAAACCTGATCTGCACTAACATGTATGAGTGTAAATCAATGACTTGTTATTGCTCTAAGACTGTAATTTATAGGGTTTTCTTTTAAACAAAAAGTTTTTGTTTTTTTTTGCATATTATCTCCATGAAGGGAGTAATGACTAGTATTAGTATGTGTTAAAATGTGAGAAGACATTAGATTAGCAGCATTAAAAATGTTTTTATTTCATTCATTTCAAACAGTATATCAGTAAATACATGTTTCTTTGCTTCAAAAATGAAATGCATGGTGTCCAGCTGGATGGACATTTTTGCAACCCCATGAAAAATAGCAAATTATTCATTCATTCATTTTCTATACCCGCTTTATCCTCACTAGGGTCACGGGGGTCGCATGGAGCCTATCCCA